>CAUYPK010065013.1:0-15438 GCA_963574355.1 Loris lydekkerianus
AGTCGAAACTTACTAAATGCAGAATACAAATGCCTGCATACAGTAACTAAGAAAATGCCATGAAGGCTACGCTGAACAGTTTGATGAGAATACTTCAGATTGTATATGAAAGCAGCACATTGTACCCCTTGATTGCACTAATGTACACAGCTATGATTTAACAATAAAAATAACGAAATTTTAAAAAAAAAGGGGAGGGGGATGATAATGCCTCTCTGTCAGGCTACAGTGAAAATCAAATAGAGTCTTAACAGGTGATGTGTCCTAAGCACTTAAAGTGACCATCACTATTCTACACAGATCACCTCAACAGATACAAACAAGGCTTAAGACAGTGTATGGAACATATAAGTGCACAAAAATATTAGCTATGGTTAATCAGATTATTGCTATTATTATTGCTTAGAGGCCCTCTTACCTGTTCCCTTCACCCCATGAGCCTTGAGGATTCACTCATTCATTCACTCATCTGGCAATTATCTGGCATCTATTCAGGCTGGAATAGGGGAGATACAGTGCCATACAGGAGCTTGCAGACGAGCCCAGCCTTCCCCTTTCCTTCTTGGGCTGATAGACGACTGTTAAAGCCTAATCAGAATTAAAGTGTGTTGACAGAGCTATATCATTACTCAGCACGACAATATTTTGATAACTGTATCTCCAAACAAGAACCAGCACAAGCACTTCATGGCGCTGGCAATAAATCCTGTTGGGAGCACCCCAAACCTGTGGGAGGAACTAAGTAGGATTTCTTCATCCCCATCCACCACATATATAACAAGTAGAGCGAGAGTAACGAAAGGCATGGGGAGAGGTGGTCCCAGGCAGGGCCAAACAGCAGCCAGAAAGCAAAAGCTAAGGGTAGAGCTCATTACCACCACCTGTGGCCTCATGGGAGCCCCTGGGGGTCTCTGCTGCTAATCTCTAAAACAGGTATCATAGTCTCCCCTATGTCTCTCCCAGAACATTATGAATATTACAAGAAATATTAGGTAAGGAAGGGCTTTGAAATCCCCAAAGTGCAGTGTCACTGGAGGGGACAGGTATTATTTGTGTAGCTTCTCAGCACAGAGTGGATGCGTTGAGGGCAAAGGTTGCAAACTGTGGCCCCCATCCAGCCTGCAGCTGTGTTGTGCTTGGCCTGTGTGATGTGTGTGTTTTTTTTTTATGTAGATTTGTTGCCAACATTTAAAAACCAGGAAATTCCACATAAAAATCCAAATTTTTTGGCTTATCTTTAAAAAAATCAAAAGATCAGCAACAATTAGCCACAGCTGAACAGCATCTGTCCCTTCAGCTAGGATGGGCAGGGAGGTCCAGTTACCACCAAAGAAAGCATCCCTCCCCCCCCACCCTGAAAACACACACACACACACACACACACACACACACACACACTCACACACACTCATACACACACATGGAGCCCTCTTCATTCATTCATCTGAGCAGCCTGAACCCTCTGTGTATCTAGCTTTGGGGTTCTTGGTCCAGTGCTAAGACCGCAAGCTCTGAAGATAACTATACCTGGATGCTAATTTTAGCTCTCCCACTGACTTTCCAGTGGGAGAATTACTACACCCCTCCAAGCCTCAGTTTCCTAGTCTCTTAAGCATTCATTTATTCAACAAATATTTACCAAATGCCTTTTTAGGCCAACCATTTAACAAATAAGATAGGAAAATTGGGCATTAAGTAAACAAGTAAAAAATAAATAAATAGGGTAATTTTCCAATTTTGATCATGCTATGCAAGAAATAAAACAGGACAACCATGGCAAGGTTCCAGGGAGTCACTGGTAGGGTTTAAGTTGTAGGGGCCGCTTTCACTGAAGTGATCAGGAAAGAACCAGAGAAAGTAACCACTTCATAGGGCTGTTGTAAAATATTTGACAAACACAATGCTGGGCAGCTGGTGAGGACGGATAGCAGGCACCATCAGCATCACCCCAGAGCTGGCACTTGTTAGGAGACTGAAGGAAGAAGGGAGGCAGGGGGAGGGGCAACTCTCAAGAGCAGGTGGGAGCTGAGCCTCCCCACCCCCATCCACCAGCCCCACACTTCAGAGCTGCTTTCAAAGCCTCTGCAATTATCCCATCTATAAATACAGCCTCTCAGCAGCAGCAAAGGGGCAGAGACACAGACAGAAGAATTTAACCCTTAAATGGGCCTCCCCCATCTCTCTCTCCCTACCAGATTTTCCCCTGTCCCTTTCTTCCCTCCCTACTGCCGATGGCCCTTCTCCTCCATCTCTGAACCCCTTCTCATCAGTAGCTGAATCAATGTTTGACTTGTACCAGGGGCCACCCCACTGCAATCTGGAAGAGATTCAGTGGAAGAAGTGGATAAAAATCTATTACTCAGTGGTGTTTATCTACAAGCCTGTGGTGCACAGTGCTAGCTCCAGCACCAGCCCTTGGCTCCTCATGGACACAAGTGCTAGGCCCTGTGCCAGGTCAGCTTTAAAAGGCCTTTAGCATGTCTGTCTCCATGCTCATTCTGGACAGGGGGACCATTTGCTGCAGGTCTAGGACTGAGTTACATTGGGGAAGAAAAAGTGTTTTAAAAAGCCATGGTTAGATTTTTCTGGTTGTCCAATGTTAAATGAGCACCTACTCGATTACCTATTTTCCCTGGCTGACAGTTCCCTGGTTGTCTTCTCTCATTTCCTAGAACATCATGGCTTCCTCCAACCTCAGGGCAGGCACATCAGTTTCCACTGCCTGGAATAGAGTCAATAAATGTTGGGGACTGAGTTAATCAGTGAACGAATGAATAAGTGCCCAATGAGGTATCAGTGCAATGAGATGTGCAGAAGAACAATGAAACTCCTCTAAAATGTAAACCTGTGGGGTCCAGGATGGGACCTGTCTTTTTGGACACTGGCCCCAGCACTTTGCCTGGCACATGTTTCATGCTCAGTGAATATCTGGTGATCACATTGAGAGAATAAAAGTTACACCCAAGGACCTCATATTTAGGATAAGCCCAGTGAGGGGCTTCTCAACTTTGTAGTATGGTTCAGAAACTTCTTTTTTCAGCAAAACTACTGTAATAAACTTGACAAAGAAAGTTGTAAAGTTGCTATTTAATAAAAAAAAAAAAAAAAAAAACACCCAGTTTATCTTAAGCATTGGTAAGAAGGGATCAATAGACGTGAGTTACATCTGCACTTGAAATGTGGGTCCCTGGCAGTAAATGTGTGGTAGACTCACATGGGTCAGAAAACTTGCAAGTTTCCTAATCAGGATAGAGCTAGACATGGCCAGACCTGTCTGTGAGGAAGGGAAAGGGCTCCCCTTATTTAATTTAGCCAACAAATGTTTAAAAAATGAGAGAAAACCCAGGCAAGGCTCCAAGATCAGTGCCTGTCCCATGTGCATGCCCAGCCAGACCTGACGGCCATTGGTTATTATCATATCTGAAGCACCTGGCACAGGTCTAGGCTGTAGGCATGCAGTTCTGGAGAAGATAAGATCCCAGCTCTCCTGGAAATTTCATTCTAGCCGAAGGGCAAATAAATAAATTCAGATCATTTTAGAAGAGAAGCACTGCAAAGAAAATAAAATGACTGACCAGCAGGGGCCAAATTCAGGCAAAGTGGTCAGAAAAGCCTCTCTGAGCAGGTGAGGTGAAAGGGAGGCAAGAATGTCCCCAGCCATTGAAGGACTGGGGGCCTGGGGGAGCACTAGGACAGGGTATTCTAAGACTAGGGACAAGCTCATGCAAAGTCACTATCTAACCAGAACAGCCAGCAGGATTCGGGAAACAGAAAGAGCAATGTGGCTGGACTGGTAGTGAGGATGATATAAATACTTTCATAATCTCTTATTCACAATTCTTGGTCAGACCTGGTGGCTCATGCCCGTAATCCTAGCACTCTGGGAGTCCAAGGTGGAAGGATCGCTTCAGCTCAGTAGTTCAAGACCAGCTTGAGCAAGAGCAAGACCCCCATCTCCACAAAGAAATAGTAAAATTAGCCATACATGGTGGTGTGAACCTGTAGTCCCAACTGCTCCAGAGGCTGAGGCAGGAGGATCGCTTGAACCCAGGAGTTTGAGGTTGCAGTGAGTTGTGATGATGCCACAGCACTGTAGCCAGGGTGACAGAGCAAAACTGTCTCAAAAAAACAAAACAAAACAAAAAACCCCACAATTCTTGTACTCCTTCCCCCACCAAAATTCATATGCTGAAGCTCTAACTCCCAGTGTGGCTATATTTGGAGATGGGGATCTAAGGAGATAATTAAGGTCAAATGGGGTCACAAGGCTGGGGCTCTGACACAATAGAATTAGTGTCCTTCTTACAAGGACAAGGACTTACAAGGACACTAGAATTAGTGTCCTTCTTACAAGTGTCCCCCCCATCTCTGTATATAAAGAAGAGGTCCTTGGAGCTCTCAGGAAGAAGGTGGCCGTCTCCAAGGCAAGAGAAAGAGCCTCAAAATGAAACCTTCCTTGTCAGCACCTTAATCTTAAACTTCTGTCTTCTAGAAAAGCAAGAAATAAATTTGTTGTTTATGCCACCCAGTCAGTGGTGTTATGGCAGCCTGGGCAGACTAATACAATTCCCAAACCCAAAACTTCTGAAAAATTAAAAAAGGATTTTTATCAGCTTGAAACAAATTCATTTGGTAGCAAACCTTCCCTGACCTGATATGAGGCTACTCATGGACTTCATTTATCCACCCTTATGTGAATATTCACACATTTCACTGATGAGATATTGATCTGCTTTTGTGGCCCAGAACTTGCTGGGGTATTAAACTAGATATGGTATAGAGACTGCATTATCTTTTTAGAATCCAAAAGCTCTGAATTCATAAACATGGCTGGCCCAAGGGTTTTGGATGAGGGTTTATAAATGGATGTCCCTTTTAAAGATCTTTATCAGAGAGGGGCTCACTCTTTCTTTTGGCAGGGCAAATTAAGGAAAGGCTAGGTAGCTTTTCTCTATTTTTTGAACTTAAAACTCAGTTCTATGAGGTTAAATAGATCATAAGAGTGGGGTTCTGATACATCCATGTAAAGAATTGTAAATATAAACTAAAATAAAATGTGTCCTTGTGATTGGATACCATGTTTGAGTACCCACCACCCACCTCCCCTGCAGACAGATGAATGCTGACTTCTGAGTTTTGCTTCAAGGGTCAGGGTTTATTTGGTCTATGCAATAGCTACCAAGGATGTCCAGTGGCAGCAGGAGCAAAAGTGTCTGTAAAACTGAAAAAGGCACAGAGGTGAGTGTGGAGTATACATATAATAGGAAGCAAAACCCAGTGGCCAGGAGCCAGCTAAGTACAGGAAGGAGGTGGCCAGAGCAGAGGCGGGAGCATGTCTGCCTTTAGCGTGTCTGCCTCCAGTCTTATTCTGGACAGGGGCTCCATTCTGACAGAGGCTCCTTGACTGTGGTCTTGCCCAGGCCTGGAGTACCAGGGATTCTTTTTCACCAGGAGGGTAAGAGAGTCCTATTGAAGACACAGGATCAGAGGAATGTAGGAAGGATGGGTCTGAGGAGCTGCATCTGGCTTTTCTGGCTTATGAACATCTTTTATTTCTTTCCTTCTAAGTCTGCTTTCCCAGGGAGCACTCAACTTTGGTTCAAAAGCCTACACAAAGCAACTTGGACTTCTCCAAGAGGGTCAGGAAGAGACTAATTCCTATATCTGGTGCAGAATCTAGACTTCTAGAAGCATAGTCCTATGAGACGATTTTTCTCCCTCATCAAATAAGTTTGGCAAACACTGTTATGCATCCCCATCTTGAAGAGTCATTAGCACATAAAAGTTCTTAGATACCCTGCTGGTCCTTCTGGACAAGATGGAATAATAAGGCCTAGATTTACCCTCCCACCTTAAACCCAAACAGAACGTATATACATCAGTGTTCAGAGATTAGGTTACAGGCAATGCAGGACTGCAGTGACTGAGAAAGGAACACGATGAGCCCCACTCTTGCACAAGCTTACTGTGTAGAGGCAGTCTCTGACAGCTACAAGAAAGGAAGTACACTAACAGTCTGCCTGTCTGATAGACTCCTTTGCTCCCTGGTTCTCTCAGGTTGTTTCCTTTTATTGGCTCAGTCCAGGAGAGGGCTTTCGAGAGGTGTAGATCCCTGATAGCCAATCTGTCAGTCTCTCTGCTCTCAGAGGGAGACTTGTTCCATTTTTTTAATAAAGAGCTGCTTATAGGAGATTATTCCTGTATTGGTCCTGCTGGCAATTTCCCCCTTCTAAGGAGCCAGAGAACTAGGTTAATAGAACTAGGAGGCTGGACTTCACACTTCGGTGTGTCTGGTCATTGTTTAGCCCTCACACCAAGGACAGACTGCCATCCTGACAGTAGGTTAAAAATATAAGAATATAGAAACTTAACAATGCTATCAACCAGCTTGACCTAATTGTTATTTATTGAACAAGCCACCCAGCAGAATATGCATTCTTTGTAAATATAAATGCTACATTCACCAGACAGACTTTATTTTGGAAAATGGAACAAGTCTCAAGTTTAAGAAGATTGAAATATACAAAATGTGCTCTAACCATAATGAAATTAAACCAGAAATTAATAATGATAAAGTAACTGGAAAATTTCCAAATATTTAAAAGTTGATTGAACAATATACTTCAAAATAACAGACAAATCAACTAAGAAATCACAAGGGCAATTAGAAAATATTTTTAACTGAACAAAAATGAAAACAAGCCAGGCATGGTGATATGTACTTGCAGTCCCCGCTGTTTGAGAGACTGTATAACAGAATGAGACCTCATCTCTAAAAACCCTTCCCCCCAAAAATGAGTTATACACATTATAGCTAAAAGGGTTACTAGAGGGAATTTTACAACATTAAATGCTTACGTATAAAACAAGAAAAACTTTAAGATTTTTCTTAAGAATGATCTAAGATTCTCATCTTAAGAAATAAGAAACAAATTTTACAACATTAAATGCTTACAGTATAAAAGATGAAAATCTTAAGATTTTTCTTAAGAATGAGAAACAAAGAAAGAAATCTTAAGAAATAAGAAACAAATTAAACGCAAAATAATCTGAAGAAATTAAACAATGAAACAAAGTTAATGGAAGAAATGAATGAAATCAGAAACTAAAAATCAATATTAAAAATCCAACACAAGCCAAAGCTGATTCTTTGAAAAGATAATAAAAGTAATAAAACTCTTAAGAAACTCATTGAAAAAAAGCTATGAGGTATGGAAGAATTAACATCACTACAGATACTACAGACATTTAAAAAAAAAAAAAAGGAAATACTATGAGCAACATCGTGCCAAAACATTCATGGATTTAATTAAAATAGAAAAATTTCTTGAAAGACACAAAGTACCAAAGTTCACTCAAGAAGAAAAAGATAACTTGAATAGCACCTACATCTGTTAAAGACATTGAACTATTCTCATTCCATTCTTATTAAGGAAACTAAAATAAATTATTCAATAAAAAATTGAAGTGTAAAACCTTCCCACAAAGAAAATTTCAATCCATTCTTTTCCACTGTTATACCATCCTAAGCCACCACAAATTAAAGTTTGTATCATTGACATGTAAAGGGATTATCTGTGCTCTACCTACCCCAGTTCTCACTGGTATCCAGGCAGCTGATCCAGGCTGCTCCAAAATTCCATCCTAGCATCTGTTTTCCCAGACCATCTCTAGCACCTGCTGTCAAAGGCTCTCTTCCCTGAGAAGCAGGGTTTGAGATGGAGATTAGTTCACATGAGGCTTATTATGGGGAGCTCTTGGAATCAACACCTGTAGAGGGGATGGGGCAAGAGACAGCTTGGGCAGACAGGACAGCAGAGGCTAAACACAGTATCAGTGAGGGTTTCCACTGATCTCTGAGGAATTTTGAGGCTGGGATAACACTTCTGAGGTGTCCTGAGTAGGGATCAGTGTGGCCAAAGCTTTGAATCATGACTTCCATCAGTCACTGGATGAAGCCACCCAGGAAAGTGCATGTCACCCTGAACTAGGCAGCTGTCTGAAAGTGAGACCATCCCAAGGCAAATGACAGCTAAATCCTCTCAGACACAGCCCTCCCAGCTGTTAGGGAATATGTCTTTCATTACTGCAGGAGGATCTGAGTGTGTCACAGAGGGGTATGCACCACCCTTCCCAAATAAACTACCTGGACTAAAGTCCTGGATTCAACCTTTACTCTCAGAGAAACCAAAACATTTAAGATGCTCATAAGGAAGAATGGATTCCTATAGTACACTCAAATGTTTGGAAAAGAGAAAAGGAGAGCTTCTCTATAAAAAAGTAGGCCTTGTAGTCTCTGGAAATACTCAGATGAAGCGTTAGGGATTTCTTTCTATAGTTCTTTTCCAGGAAAGTCCTTTATTTCACCCAGCTTGAATATACTCACTCAAGGAGGAATTTCTGGTCCTCTATACACTGAACATCAGCTTCGGTGAATGGAACTCTGGGCATTCGGGAGCTAAATTGCAAAGGTGTCATGGAAAGCATTGTGCTGAATGTGAGAACAGAGCAAGGCCAGGCTGTGTGTTCAGGCCCTGATAAAGGTTGAGGCTTGGAGTGGGACTATATCCAGAAGGCAAGGTCAACCCTACTGTGCCAAACAATTGCCTTTCTCCTCTTCTTTCCTAGACACACTGCCTTAGTCTATTCCTGCCAATATAAGAAATGCCTTTGTCCAGGCAATTTATAAATAACATAAATATGTTTCTCCCAGCTCTGGAGGCTGGGAAGTCCAAGATCAAGGCATGAATGTGTTTGGAATATTGTGTGGGCCTATTCCTCATAGATGACACCACCCTGATGTCTGTATATAGAAAAAGAGACCAAGGGCACAAAAGGACCTAGCTAGTTCCCTCTAGCCCTTTTATAAGGGCATTAATCCTATTCCCAAGGGGGAGCCCTCATGACCTAATTACCCTCCTGCAGGCCCTATATTCTGATGCCAGCACTTTGGGGTATAATTTCCAACATATGAATTTTGGATATGGCATTATCTTATGGAAGATGAAATGAGACTTTGGACTTCATGGTTTATGAAATCTGCTGGCACCTTGACCTTAAATTTCCATAAACCATAACATTTCATTCCCACTCCCCCAAAATTCATGCCCTTTCTACATCCAAAATACACTCATTCCATCCCAAAAGCCCCCAAAATCTTAACTTGTTCCAGCACCAACTCAAAACTCTGAAGTCCAGAGTCTCATCTAAAACAAATATGGGTGAGACTCAAGGTATGATTTGTCCTGAGGCAAATTTCTCTCTAGCAATAAAACTGTGAAATCAAACAAGTTATATACTTACAAAATACAATGGTGGGACAGGCACAAGACAGACATTCTCATACCAAAAGGTAGAAAGAAGAAAGGGCTAACAAGTTGCAAGTAAGTTCAAAACCCAATGAAGCAAATGGCATTAAATCTTCAGGCTGAAGAATAATCTTTGACTTTATATCCTACCTTCTGGACTGGAGTGATGGTTTGGCCCCTGAGGCTTTAGGCAGCCCTACCCCAATGGCTTCACTAGCCACAGCCCATGCAGCTGCTCTCAGGGGTTGGAGTCCTCTCACCTGCTAATGCTGCACACTAGTGGCTCTACAGGTCTGGAGTGAGTCTTGGGAGTGGCCCTGCTCCCACAGCTCCACTAAGCATTGCCCTAGTGGGGCTGTCAGAGGTGGCCGTCCTCCCATGGCTCTACTAGGCATTGCTCTAGTGAGGGTTCTCCGCCACAGTCCTGCCCCTGCGGCAGTTCTCTGTGTGGACCCTAAGGCTGTCCACGGCATCCCTTAAAATCTACATGGAGGCAGTCACGTGAACAGCTCTTGCACTCTGCATGCCTGCAGAGGCACCACGTAGACACAGCCAAGGCTTACTGCATGTGCCTTCTAGCAGGGCAGCATGAGCCAAACCTGGGCCTACCTGAATCACAGCAGGGTGGCCAAGGAGCATTGCACCTGAGTGCATGGAGCAGAAACTTGAGCTGGCCCTGGGAGTGTGGCCCAAGATCCCACGGGTACTCTGGTCCCTTCTCTAAAACCATTCTGCCCTCAAAGTCCTGGCATCATGGGCCTGTGGTGGGTGGGGCACCCATGAAGATCTCTGAAATGGCTTCAAGGCCATTCTCTCATTGCCCTGATGAATAGCACCTGGCTTCCTTCTATCCATACTAATTTATTAAATGTTCAGTTGGCCACACCTTAGTGTTTTCATCTGGACATGCTTTTTAAATATTTTACGTGGCTAGGCTGGGGATGTTTCATGTCTTTAAGTTCTGCTTCCCTTTTGATCATAAGTTCCATCTTCATTTCTATCTTCTTGCATTTTACTATAAGCAGTTCAGACAAGTCATGTGACACCCTCAACACTTTGCTTAGAGATTTCTTGCACCAAATATCATAGTTGGCCACTCTTAAGTTCTGCCTTCCACAAAGCATGAGGACACAGACACAATTCAGCCAACTTCCTTTCCACTTTATAACAAGAAGGCCTTTCTCCAGTTTCCAATACCTTGCTTCTTATTACCATCTAAGACCTCAACAGAATGGTCTTTACTGATCATATTTCTACCAATGTTCTGATTATAACCACTTAAGTAATCTCTAAGAAGATTGAGGCTTTCTCTACAGCTCTCCTTTTTTCTTAGCCCTCCCCAGAATAGTTCTTTATGGTCCATTCTTTACACATTACCCAGTTCCAAGGCCACTTCCACAGTTGCAGGTATTTGTTATAGCAACACCCCCACTTTGGGGTACCAATTTCTATCTCAGTCCATTTTGACCATGTAACAAAATACATGACACTGAGTAATTTATAAACAAGAGGAAAAAATTTTTTTTCTCAAAGTTCTGGAGACTAGGAAATTCAAGGTCAAGGTGCCAGCAGATTTCATGTCTGGTGAGATCTAAGTTGGAGACCTTTTGCTGTATCCTTCTATGATAAGAACAAAAAGGGATAAACATTGTCTTCACATGGCAGGAAAGAATGTCAGAAAGGTACTAAGACACTCCCTTCAACCTCTTTTACAACAGCACTGATCCCACCCATGAAGATAGAGCCCTCATTGGCCTAATCTCCTAAGGCCCCACCTCTTAATACCATCACATTGGGGGTTACATTTCAACATGTATTTTGGAAGGATACAAACTTTCAGACTCTCCAGGGCAAAACCTATTTCAAGGTAACATGAAAACTTAGAGATCTTACAGTTTTAAGCAGCTGGTAGAGACCAGAGAGGATGGATTGCATTGCAAGTTCAAGGTAGGCCTACCAAGAATTCAGGCTAATACAATATGATAAATGATGCAAGGGTGCAGAAGGAGGCGCATCCTCTGACTGGCCTCATTTACATCATCATTCTAGGCATTACCTGCTCAACTGGGTTGACGGGCTGCATCAGCCCCAGAGAGCAGCCTCACGCTTAGCCAGAAGGTCAGCAGCTACAGGTTGGCAACAGCACTGTCTCAGCCTTCCCCCTTCTCCCTAGTGTGGAATTTAATCTTCCCCACCTTGTTTATCAAAGAACAGAAAGGTTGAGCATCAGGAATGAGGTGGGGTATAAATCTCACTGCTTTTGGCATCAGTCTAACTGAAGGTCCAATCTCAGCTTTGCCACCCACCACTCTTGCATATTGGACAACTCAGCTCTGTACACCTTGCTTTCCTCATTATAAATTGTGAATATTACATAATTTATAAAGCGATTCTGAAAATTAAATGGGGTAACATATTGGCACCTTGCCTGAGATGATTCATAAAATTTGCTTCCTTTCCCTTTCCCTCCTATTGTCAGAGGACTTTTTTTTCTTTAGAGACAGAGTCTAATGTTATCACCCTCAGCAGAGTGCTGTGGTATCACACAGCTCACAGAAACCTCCAACTCCTGGGCTTAGGCGCATCTCTTGCCTCAGCCTTCTGAGTAGCTGGGACTACAGGCGTCCACCACAACGCCAGCTATATTTTTGCTGCAATTTGGCCAGGGCCCTTGTCGCCACCCTTGTCAGAGGATTTTGATAACCTCATACGGTATTAAGAGTTACTGAGATATGACATTTATCAAAACACCTACTTATAATCTATAAGCTCCATCAAGGGAGGGACCATGTCTATCTTTTCCACCAATGTATATTCTACATCTAGCACAATGCCTGGAAGAGGTATCCAGAAATATTTGTTGACTGAATAATGGAATGAATCATGCAAACCTGAATCTTGAGATCTTAGAAGTATATCATAGAAAAGGCCCTAAAAGAGTATCTAGTCTACGAATCATTCACTTGCTTGCCCACTCCACCTGATAGGTAGTTAATAACCACACATCACTGTGTTAAGAAGGATTCTGAGGCCAAGTCGGTCCTCAGCAGGTGAGAATGGTGTGATCAATTAGCAATGTCTGACAAAGGTGTTAAAGGAGATCAAGTTTACCATTTTTTGGTTGAACTAACACACCACTGTACAAATGAAGAAGATCAAAGATCACATACCCAGTTAGTGGCTGACAAGGCTCAAAGCCATCTCTTCCAATGCTCAACTCTATATGTGAGCAATAGGAAAAAAGAAGAGAGAGAGAGGCCAGCAAAGCCTTCGTTTGGAAATGATGGCAGCAAGTTGAAGACAGAAGGCCAGCAAGACTCCAAGCAGCCTCTCCTTCCAGCCACTATCCCAGGATAAACATTTCTTCTCAGAAATATTGGCAGGGCACCAGCAGTAATCCAGAAGAAACTCTGATGGATTGATTCCCTCTTAACCAAGTTGCTTCCTTTCAAACTGCTTCAGTTCCACACCAGCCCCCACCACACTCCCAGGCTCCCAAGTTCCTCGGTCGTAGTTCTCATTTAAGATAAGTTTGTCTCATCTCTCTCAAAATCTCTATCTGGGAGAAGTAAAGAGAAGAGTAATTAGCACATTCAGCATTCTGGTAACCCTTCTATAGTGAAGGATAATCATTTGTTAGCTTAAATAAATCCCAGTGCCTTGATTGGCTGTGAGATGTTGACAACAAATGAGAGGGGGCTCGCTCACTGTGCCCAGGGCTCTGTCAGAGACCTGGAAGGCTGGCAAAAGGCAAAATAACTCTTTTTTTTTTTTCATTTAAAACTGAAAACTCCAGGAAGTGGAGCATAGCTTCCCACTCAGGTATGGGCTGCATGCATACAGTACTTCCCTCCAAAATTACAGTATAGAAAAATGAAGAAGGGGTGGGAGAACTTTTTTTTTATTGCTGTTGGGGATTCATTGAGGGTATAAGAAACCAGGTTATGCTGACTGCATTTGTTAGGTAAAGTCCCTCTTACAATCGTGTCTTGCCCCCAAAAGGTGTGGCACACACCAAGGCCCCACCCCCCTCCTTCCTTCCCTCTCTCTGCTCTCCCTTTCAGGGTGGGAGAACTTTACAGTGGAGAAACCTGGCAAATACCACCTCAGCCAGCAAACCAAGGTCAACGTCAGCATGGATAAGTCATGGCCAAGCACTGGTGGCCCACGCCTATAATCCCAGCACTCCGGGAGGCGTAGGCAGGAGGATTTCTTGGGCTCAGGCATTCACAACCAGCCTGAGCAAGAGCAAGACCCCTTCTCTACTAACAATTGAAAAATTAGCCAGGCATTGTAGCAAGTGCCTGTAGTCCCAACTATTTCAGAGGCAGAGAGGCAGGAGGATTGCTTAAGCCCAGGAGTTTGAAGTTATTGTGAGCTATGACACCACAGCACTCAGGCCTAGAGCAACAGTGAGGCTCTGTCTCAAACACACACACGCACACATGCATTTATAAGTCGTACTGATAGTGCATACCATTGACATGATGTGAGTAGAAGGGCATTTTGTCTCTGTGTTTTTCTTCCCCAAAACACACAATTCCAATCTAAGCATATGAAACACAGCGGACACACTCCAGTGAAGGGACAGTCAACAAAATGCCTGACCAGTATTCCTCGAAACTGTCAAGGTCATCAACAACAAGGAAAGTCTGAGAAATTGTCACAGCCAAAAGGAACCTAAATGTAGTGTGATATCCTGCATGGGTCCTGGAACAGAAAAAGGACAATTAGAAGGAATAAGGAAATTTGAAAAAAGCATAAACTTTATAACATACTAGTGTTGGCTCATCAACTGTAATGGAGGCACCATACTAACTTAAGATGTTAATTCCATTAAAAATTGTATATATGTCCGGTCCATTTAGGCTGCTATAACAAAACAGCATAGACTACACAGCTTACACAAGACAAAACTTTATTTCCTAGTTCTGAAGCTGAGAAGCCCAACGTGAAAGTGCTGGCAGATTCGGCATCAGGATTCCTGGTTCACCAATGGCCCCTTCTTGCTGTGTCCTCACTAGTGGAAGGCTCCCTTGGCCTATCTCATAAGGGCACTAACCCCAGTCACAAGGATTCTGCCCTCAGGACATAATCACCTCCCAAAAGGCCCCACCTCCTAATACCATTGCCTGGTGGGACACAAATATTCAGACCACACCCTAGAGTATATAAGAACAATTTGTATTATTGTCACAATTTTTCTTTAAATCTAGTATTAGTCTAAAATAAAACATCTATTATTGGGCGGCACCTGTGGCTCAAAGGAGTAGGGCACCAGCCTTATATACCAGAGGTAGCAGGATCAAACCTGGTCCTGGCCAAAAACTGCAAAAAAATTAAAAAATAAAAACATCTATTATTTAAAACTTGAGGGCAAGGGTCTTCAGGGTCATCTCAAGAACAGCCAAGGCAGGTAGCTCTGTTATCACTTGTGGAAACAGGACTTGTTCATATTCTCTCTCCCTCTGAAATGGCTTTTTCACATGAGCAACCACTGGCCCTTTCTCTTCCCACCCTCCAAGTTCTGCCCTTCAAAACCCAAAGAAAAAGGCTGGAGTCTAGACACTTGTCCAGCACAGCCCTTGAACATCTCAAATTCATGCCTCATCAAACCAAATGAGACCTGTGATATCATCCAGTCCCAAATCTTCATTTTAGAAACAGGAAACTTGAGTTGAAATGCATTCTTCTTAGTGAAGTATCACAAGAATGGAAAAGCAATTATGCAATGTACTCAGTACTAATATGAAGCCAGTGGGTGATATGATCCATGCCCACGTGGGAGAGAAACTCATTTCAAATCAAGTCAGAGGGAGGGGTAATGGGGGGAAGGGAGGGGGAGAGGGTGCTCTCACGGAATGGACACGGGGTAGGGGGGTTGGCACAAGAGGAACTCTACCTAGCAAAGTCAAACGTTTTGACCTGGTTGTCTGTACTCTTACATTAACCTTAAAAAAGTTTACTCTAAAACGAAGGATGGAAGGATGGAAGGAAGGAAGGAAGGAAGGAAGGAAGGAAGGAAGGAAGGAAGGAAGGAAATGAAAAACAAGGAAAGAAGGAAGGAAGAAAAGAAGAAAGGAAGGGAGGGAGGGAGAGAGAGGGTGAGAAAGAAAGAAAGGTATGTTCC
>CAUYPK010065018.1:0-2500 GCA_963574355.1 Loris lydekkerianus
TACAGGAGTGGATTCTTGGATACATCATTCATGAGTAAAATCCTGGAACCCTCCACCTTCTATGGAAGCAGACTATGAAGAGAGCCAGCCACAGTCCACCTACACTTGTGAGCCAAAAGAAGGTTTAAAGTTATTATTTAAAAAACTGCAAGAAAAATATTAATATAGTTTTCTTTTAGCATCACTAACTTTGTGCTTCTCACCTGACACTGTCCTACCTTTACTTTTTACTAATTATACTAATCAGATTTATATTTTCCAGAAATGTCATCAGGCCACACACAGTAAAGATGGTTCCGATCCAAGACCTGAACCCCTGAATTGCTCTCTCTCCGGAAAAACCCTAACTGCCCCTTCTATCATTGCGTAATTCAGCAGGAAGCAGTTAGATCGAGTCTTCACCCTTTTCCCTAACAGCAGTTAGTGTTTCCACTCGGAGAGGGAGAATTGATGCAGGACAAGGCAGCACCATGACCTGTTGCCTTAGCCCTGGAGGTGTTGATGCTCCTGGGGACAGAGGAACCAGCTTGCTACAAGGGCCGGACACCTGCCGGAGAGATGCTGGCACCATGTTGTCTCCTCCACGTGGACTTCTGACTGGTCATGGATGGTGCCTTGCTTTCTCCTCCACATGCACTTTTGATTGGTGGATTTCCTGTCAGTTTCCAAGGCCTGAGAGTTCATTGGACAGCTGGCTGTAACTGACAGGACTCAAACCCTAGCAGAATAACCTCCCTGCTTCTTTATAAACCCCTGAGCAGAGACCCCAAAGGCAGACCTCCAAGAAGGAGCAGGAGAGCTTGTTCCCCTCCTGGGTTCTGTCTGCCAGGAGGTTTGGTTTTTGTAGTTGTTGTAATTTTTGTTTCTGTAAATGAATTCTGACTTACCACTGATCCTGTGGTCCATCGATTTATTCCTTAATTTGCCTCAACCAAGAACCTGAAATTCCAGTATCAGTTAGGTCTTTCATTGTTGATTAATTAGAGTTCTCTATAGATGCTGGTTATCAAGCTTTTGTCTGATTCATAATATGCAAATATCTTTTCTCAGTCTTAAGGTTGACTGTTTGCTTTGTTTGTTGTTTCCTTAGTGGTTCAGAAGCTTTTCAGTTTAATTAAGTCCTATTTGTTAATTTTTGTTGTTGCAATTGCCACGGAAGGCTTCTTTATAAAATCTTTTCCCAGGCTGATATCTTCAAATGTTTTCCCCACACTTTCTTTGAGGATTTTTATTGTTTCATGCCTTAGATTTAAATCTTTTATCAATCTTGATTCAATTTTTCTAAGTGTGAGAGGTCTGAGTCCAGGTTCAGTCTTTCACATGGGGTTCTCCAGTTTTCCCACACCATTTATTGAATAGGGATTTTTTCCCCCAGTGTATGTTCTTATTTGATTTATAAAATATCAGGCAAGTGTAAGTTGTTAGTTTCATCTCATGGTTTTTTATTTGTTTATGAATGTCAATATCTCTACTTTTTATGCCAATACCATACTGTTTTAATCACTGTGCCCTTGTAATACAGCCTAAAGTCTGGTATGGTGATACCTCGGGCTTTGTTTTTATTGCTAAGAATTCCCTTGGCTATACAAGGTTTCTTCTGGTTCCATACAAAGTGAAGAATTATTTTTTCCAAATCTTGTAAGTACAATGATGGCATTTTAATGGGGATTACATTGAATCTGTAGATTGCTTTGGGTAGTATTGACATTTTGACAATGTTGATTCTTCCCAGCCATGAGCATGGTATGTTCTTCCATTTGTTAATATCTTCTGCTATTTCTTTTCTTAGGGTTTTGTGATTTTCTTTGTAGAGGTTCTTCATCTCTTTTGTTATGTATATTCCTAGGTATTTCATTTTTTTGAAGCTAGTGTGAAGAACATCATGTCCTTAATTAGCTTCTCTTCTTGGCTGTTATTGGCAAATATGAAGGCTACTGATTTGTGGACACTGATTTGATATCCTGAGACTTTGCTGTAGTTTTTGATAATTTCCAGGAGTCTTGTGGTTGAGTCTTTAGAGTTTTCTAAATGTCAGATCATATCATTGGCAAATAGTGAGAGTTTGACCTCCTCTGCCCTCATTTGGATACCCTTTATTTCCTTCTCTTGCCTGATTGTATTAGCTAGAACTTTCAGCACTCTGTTGAATAGTAGTGGCAGCAGAGGACAGACTTGTCTATTTTCAGTTCTAAGTGTAAAATCTTCCAGTTTTACTGAATTCAGTATAATATTAGCTGTGAGTTTGTCATAGATGACTGCACTCTGATTAAGAAATGTGCCACCTGTGCCTATATTCTTAAGTGCACACAGAAGGGGAATGAAGACATCATTCTTGGCAAGGGAAAACACTGCCAGAAAAAGGGAAAACTTAAAAGTAAGCTGAGTAAGTTGGAATAACAAAAAGTCAGCTTGTTGGCCGTTAAACCAGCCACTCCTAAATGTCTTATCTGAGCACGTTTCCTGCTTTTCCTAGAACTCTGGCCTGTTGTGGATATAGCTT
>CAUYPK010065018.1:7500-24421 GCA_963574355.1 Loris lydekkerianus
TTTTAAAAAATGATGACCTTTTGACTTCTATGTGCCCTGTTGTTCCTATTATACACACATAAATGTAGTATTTCTTCTTAGAAAATATTATTCCCCAACTTCATAAAGAATAACTTATTGTATAGACTAATCTAAATTATTATTTAAGACTAAAAAAATGTAATTATAGCATCATAATAATAATTGGAGTTGAAGCTACAGCTCTGTTTTGCAGGCCATATAATAAATAATTTCATTGAAATGCAGAAATGCAGAAAAAAGCATATCTGAACATTTTCTTGCATACTGATTCAATATTAGATTGTTTTATGGATTCAAAAGAATTTAAACAGATCTTTGCTAAGAGGAAATAATGTATATGATAATATTAAATTAAATTATTTCACACAAAGGGTGAATCCTGGAAAATCTCATGTTTTCATATTCTTTGGGACATTGAATAATGATACTTTCAGTTTTCATATTTATGAATGTGGTGTATAGTATTCACACTGGCAGCTTGTGGAGGGGGAATCATTTTCTGTGTAGCTCTGCCCTGATATTGCTGCTGACAGCAAGGCATTGTAAAAAAGAATTAATATTCGGGCACTTAAAGCTATGTTGAATATCTTTTCAGCATTTTTTAAAAATAAAAATAACAATGTGAAGGTATTTTATCTGCTAAATTATTTGCATGTAGTTTAAACAGAAAAATAAAATGAGAAAATTAAGATAGGCTTAAATATCAGTTTAAACAAGTATTTTTTGTTGTACTTAATGGTTTCAAATACGAGGTATTCTTTTGGTATTGAACAAATTCTTTCTTTTCATCATATAAGATAAAAGTGATGCACGTATGGCCGGTGTGTGAGGCTACCAAGCTGTGATTATCAGAGTTCACATCATGGTATTAAGTACACTAAGATCCGTGTGTAACCACAAATTGGATCTCCTATGTCATTATACATTTTCAAATACATATTTTATTTTCCTACTATAAATTAAGGGTGTTTAAATTTATGCATAAATTGTCTGGATTTTGAAACCAGAAGTGATCTTTGACTTCAATTATTTAGGTAATTTAAGCAAGTGAGTATTATGTGTAGGAATGAAACTACTAGCTAGACATCAAGCTAAATAGTAGAAACCACCTGCCTAATTAGAAAAAATATTTTGCATGCCTTAAATTCTGCATTGTTGGAAAATATAGTTACAATATTGCCAAAAGTCAAAGACAAGTATAGATATCAATATTTAAATATGGTTATTCTTGTTTTAAAACAGTTATTTTAATCAGATTGTCTAAATCAGTCTGAAGATGTATTCTAGGAAACAGATATCAAGGAATTGTCTAAAGTTTAAAATTCTCATTTTGATTATATCTATAACAAAATGTTATTAGTAGTAAAGACAGAGCTTTTTTCTAAGAGACAATTTGTAATGACAAGACATTCTCTAGGATATGCCTAAACTTTAAGTTTCCAATTCAATGCTCTCTATAGTGTAGTCTACTGATATATTCTCTGAAGACGTATTGTCCTGGTAGAATGTTTATATTTTTTCATTTTTATTTTGATGTTAATATAAGAGTTGTAAAAATAAAATTGTTGTTCCTCAAAATTTCTGAATTACTTATCAAAGATATTCTAGTTTCTCAGTCACTTTGTCAAACTTGGTCCTGGATGATTTTCTTGGGGATGAAATATTCTTGAAGAGAAACTGACATCCTTTGCTGTAAAAAATAGTGAATTAAATAAAAATTTATTCCTTTTAAAAGATTATTTTAAAACATTCCCAGTATAAGATAAAATTTAAAGTGTTAAATTTTAAGCATTTGAAACAATCACTGTATTCTTGGTAAATTTTTTAAATATACAAGTTTCTCTTAGCTGCTATAATTTAAAGAGATATTTCTAAGGAGTATGGAAAGTTAAGCTCTTGGCCCTTGGGGATCATGGTATCCACTATTCCTTTTTAGTTTTTAAATAATATAGATTCATTATTGAACAGCTGGAAATTTTCAAAATGTATAACCAGAATAACTTTTTTAATTACTCTAAAAGCCACTACCAGTGTGCACGCCTGTGTGTATTTCTCTCTCTGTGGGTCTAATGAGAACAACTGAGACACTGTGGTTTATAAAGTTTATATGGTATTTTCCTCTTAACACTTTGTCACATAGTTATCCTGTCATTCAATGATTTTCATAAAAATCAATTTAAAGGGTTTTTTGCATCCTATGTGAAGTCTGGTTTTAGAGATTTTAACCAATTTGTTGTTATTATATATACATATTGTTTTAGTTTTTTGATATTATAAAGTTTTAAATGAACATCTTTATATATAGCTCTTTAATTATTTTTCTATTTATTTAGGAAAATATATATTTATGATAGATATAATCATACTATGAACCCCTGTCAAATATAGTGACTTTTTTTGTGGGTTTTTGTCCACCACTCTACTAACAAGAATGAAATTTTTTTTTGTAAAATACTAATGCTAAGTTTTAAAAGCACATTTTGAGTTTTGCAAGACTCAAGGAAATACTATCTAGGTATTTAAAAAAATGCCGAGAAACTTATTTCAACCTGCCTTAACATAAAATCTTTTACTACTGTTAGCAATTTTAGGTATCATGTAAATATTATCAGAGAAATTATTTTCATTTTTATGCTCCTCCTTAGCTTAGCCTCATTATAGGTTTACTTGATGCTCAGGACATGCTACATATACCTATGTCTTTAGGACACTACTTATCCAACTAAAGAATGCTTTCCTTTGGGAAAGAGAACATGAGCAAAAGTAACTTTTCATTAATGGAAACAGGTAAGTACCAGTAGCTTCTCAAAAATATAAGCAAATAAAATGCATTCTATTATTTGTAATATTTAAATGTATTCCACTTATAGAAGATCCAAAGGGAAATATTGTCCGCATTAATATGCAAAATATCTGTTTAGAAATTAAGCTGTTTGTGTTAAATAGAAATTATTTTTATAAAATTACTTGGTTACTTAAAAACTGAGACAAAGTGAGAATTTGTACTTAAGTTTATTTTTGAACAGAGTTGATAGTTGAATAGTAACTTTTGCATAATTCCTGAGAAAAGGTTAGTTTTTATATTTGTGAATAGGTAGTCATGTTTATCATAAATACTAAAAGACAGAGATTTTTAATACTAATTTTCTCCCAAATATTTTAGATAGTATTCATGAAAAAACATTTTATTATCATAGAAATTTGCATAAATGCTAAAACAATGGTAAGGATTTTTAGACATTATGTTACATATGGTAGGCATATTTTCCACTTTTAAGAGTTAGAGAATGTTTTGCTAACAATATGTAACCCATATTAAAATGATTTCAAACATAGAATAGATACTAAAAATAATGATGTTTTGATTGTTTCAGAAGGAGGTCTATCATACTCTTATACTAAAAGCATTCTGCAAAAAAGTGGGGTTTTTTTGGTTTTTTTTGGGGGGGTTATGTGTATGTGTAGATGTGCATGTGTGCCTTGGAGATCAGCGCTGCAATGTGTCTGCTCAGCTATATTGATCTCTTCATTAAACTCAGTTGTTTCTCCAACTTGCCTCCAGTCTCTTCATGACTTTTATATCAAGCCCAGAATTTAAATGTGCATTTCTGTGTTGAAATTTTAATATACAATGATATTGTAGTTGATTCAGCCATAGGGAATGCATAAAACAACATGAAAATTATATGATCACGGAGGCAGAACCAAACCCTTAGGAAAGACAATAGCTTCAGAAAGGTTAGTTGTGCTCTTTCATTTTTAGCTTCAGAGTCATAACATTATAAAGCTCCACTACTGTTTCTCAAAGAAAACAGGATAACTTTTTTGGTGTGACATTATTATTCTACTTTCTTTAGTTGAAAAATAATATCAGTCTGTGATACTGGTACTGTTCTCTCTGGTTCCTAGTAGGGGAATTGATGAAATATGAGAGACTTATTCCATTATAGTTTTATTTCCTTTGTTCATGGATAGGTACTCTCCTTTTAGCCATTTTGTTTTCTAGAAAAACTGAATTTTTCAAAACCATGATGTCCCGAAAGTATAAGAATATTTGGAAATGAGCAGGGATGAATGAAGGCTTCCACATATTTTATGAGGAGAATATCTTCAGATGTTCTAGCTTGGTATCTAGTAGGATTTTAAGTTTATACATAGCTGTGATTGACTGGTTAGGTATATGATCAGTTAAGTAGTAGAGATATATATTGCACTTTGTTTATTGAAGATGAAATAAATGATGCAAATATATCAGAATAAAATGGAAAAATACTTTTTTCATACCAATTTCCAGATAAAAGAGCAAGCTGACATAATTATCAGTGTCCTTCTGCAGTGTCCTTCTGCCATACGGTTAAGGGGTATTTACCTCTAGACCAGACCTGCTACTCCAGATAAGACCAGTGTCATGTAAAAAAAGTGAAAGTTCTAATAAATTGCTATACATCCATACTGGTATCTCTTAATTCAACCCACCCTTGACCCACCTTTGGATCTTGTGGTGAATGATAAATAAAGATATGTTTGGCAATTGCCCCAGATACTTAGCCAATCTTGCAGAAATGCTTCTGCCCTGATCTTATTCCTAGAACACTACTGATTCTTGCATCCATTTTCAATTCACAGCTCCCCTTCTGAACTATGTCCTTATATTTCTATTTTTTCTTTTTTTCTCTTTTCTTCCTCTTTAAGGATTTTGGCTGCAGTTCAATAAAATAGTGTCACATATTTTTCCACTTTGACGAATAAAAAAATCTGCCCTACCTAGATTTTTAGAAACGAATCCTTCCCAGGCATGACTGGATAATATTGGATAATATTATATATTAAAATAAACATGGAAAGAAAGCTTTTCATTAATAAATAATTCTCTTGACATGTATTGCTATGTTAGCTCTCTAAGATATATAAATATTCCTCTGCAGAGTTATGCAGTTGTCCTACTTCTGCTAGACTGTAATTTTCACGCAGGCAGAGATCTTTGTGAATTTTGTTTATTGGTTTATCCTAAGCACATCTAAAATAGTTTCTGGCTTATATATCAGATACTCAATAAATATTTATCAAATAAATCTGTGTTATATAAACCACACATCTGTTCATAATTTTCTGTACATATTGTGTCTCTACGTAAATAGAGAAGAGTGCATACAGGGAATTGTGAATAAACCAGATAGTTCTGAAGAAAATTGCAACCATATAAAAACCCAAAGATCACAGGGGTACTCAAACTATGGCCCGCGGGCCACATGAGGCAGTGTGATTGTATTTGTTCCCGTTTTGTTTTTTTCCTTCAAAATAAGATATGTGCAGTGTGCATAGGAATTTGTTTATAGTTTTGTTTTTTTTCTTTTACACTATAGTCCGGCCCTCCAACAGTCTGAGGGACAGTGAACTGGCCTCCTGTTTAAAAAGTTTGGGGACCCCTGAAATATCATTCATTCTCAGTAGTGTAAAACCATAGTAAAATAAAAGTACCAGTATATTGCAACATGGTGGATTAACCAAGAATTCCGAGACAGTCTAACTGCAAAGACTTAACCCCTCTTTTTTTAAATGAGGAAAATAGTGGAGGACCTACTAATTACAGTAGAGTTGTTTGTTTAAAGAGAGTGAACCAAGCATGCTATTCTTTGACTATCACTTTTTAGACTGGAAGAGAAGAAAAGGCATGAAAATGGGCAAGAGATAAAGAAAAGGTAAACACTATTTTTGCAAATTGCTATACTTTGTGTAATCTAGTTTCTCAACATTTGAAGCCAGAAGATGTAGTTGAAGATAATGGAAAAGTAGCTTCTACTATGTTGACTATGATTTGTTCCATGGAAAGATGGCAGACTGTATGTAAGATGATTAAGAATTAGCACTATTTGACTTCATCTTTGTGCTAGTTATTAACAAATTCAGAGATTTATAGCATTTTGCTGATCACTACTAAACAAGAAAAGTGTTTCAGAAGAAAATGGACCCAGAGAATGCCTTTGCAAAACAGAGTAATGACAATGGCTCTAAGAATGGTTTATATGTGTTATCCCTTGAATTGTGAAAATCAGAGAAATAGGTAGTGTTAATCTCATTATACAGACATTGAAACTAAGGTCTAGAAACAACTCTTAAAGTCAAATAACTGTTGAAACTAAGGTCTAGAAATAACTCTTAAAGTCAAATAACTGTTAAGTTACAGAACTGTTCTGATTCCTAAGATTTTCACTGATACCCCTTAATGTTTGTTTCCTTTGTCTTTTCAGTCAATTTTTGGATAATGAAAGATAAAGCCAAAGTGAGAAGATACCTTACTGAACACTTTATTTCAATGTGCTTATTGAAATACTTTTATTTTGAGATTTCTAGGCCTATCTGTAGGTTTATCTTCCAGATTTCATTAATTTATACATAAATATCCTATTTTAGCTCCATGCAAAGGATTCCTATCTTTATACAAGCTAGAAAATATATTATTATCTCTTGCATCTAAAGCTAAGGTAAGATTATTTCAGCAAAGTGAATGTGGTAATAGTTGATGCTTATGAGATTTTAATTTATCTGCTTTATATTTTATATACTTGCCAGTTTTCTTCTCTGTGCAAAATTAATTTTTGAGGGGATATGTGAATGTACAGAAATTCCTTATTTCTCATGCCTTTAAATTATAAAGTAGTTTATTAACATGAATCAGAACCCAAAACAGCCTTCTATATGTGTTTTATTTATGAGAGTTTACTTTCACAGGTTTGGTTTTTATTAAATTACAAATTTTCATTAAAATGTCTTTATGTTCTCCAATTCATTCCGCAAAACTATTGCAGTATCTGCTAGAAGACAAGTTGAGTTCTGTGTGCCAGGAACATAGCAGTAAACAAAGACAAAAATCCATGCCCTGGGAGAGAGAAGAAAGATGGAGGGAAGAAAGGATTTCAAACAAATGAGAGTGGAAAAAAAGATACAGCTCAGGTGTAGCTCAGAAGTATCATAGCCTATCCAGATTTCATGGAGGAAAATTTCAAAGCACAGATGGAAGAGGAAAAGAAAAAAAAGATATTTTCAATAATCAAATCCAGAGAGTCTCAGAGCCCAGTGAAGGGTAACGACAAATACCTTTCTTTTTCTCACATTTCTTCAGTGATCAACAGGCTACCAAGTCATTGGGAAGCTTTTCCATGTCCATGAGCCCAAGCACTACAGCAACCACAGAATTAAGGGGGGAACTTGTGTGATCCCAGAGCTTGGATGTTCTTGTGGGATTCCCCTCCAAGGAGAGTGACCCTGGAGGCTTGAATGCCAGCTTTCTTCCATTCAGACATTTATCCTCTCTCACCTTCCCTCGCCCACTGCAACCAAGAGAGCAGTTTGAGCCAAAAATTTGGTGAACAGCTACCTCTTCCAAGCTGATATATCCTCCAGTCTAAGGTTCCCACAGAGAGTAGAGCCCATACCTTTCAACTTGAAGACCTGCTGTGGGGCCAGGATGCCTGATCTGGGAGCTTCCTGCCACCAGCACTTTCTAGAGGCACATATGGGTGGGTCAGACATGCAGGCCATATCACATGCCCCAAGGACTCAAAAGGGTTGTTAGGGTACATGTAGGAGATTAGGGAGCTAGACTCAGGGGGCAAGGGAACCCATGTGAGTAGAACTGATGGGAGAATACAGTCAGGTTCCAAGACATGGTGACCTGGGAGAGCACCCATACCCCTCACAGGAAACCCACACTACAGAGGATAGACCCTCCAGTGAGGAAGATCCCAGTCTATGAGTATATAGCAATTGATCATGGTACATTTGCACTGGACACAGGACAGCGGGGGTAATACAAAAATGATGGAGCTCATTTCTAATAGCAAGTCAGTGAATTAGGGCCTCTTCCTCATGTGCAGTCAATCTGGTTTGGAAAGCCTATCTTAACCCTTATTCTAGCAGCTCCCCTTAACATCTGGGAAAACAGCATTTAAGCCCTGATGAAGGTTTGCAATCTTTCCATGATGGCCCAACCTATTCATACCCAGCCTCACTTGTCCCACCTCTACTAAAATGAAGATCAAGTGTAGGATAATATTTAGAAATAAACATATCCTACATCAAGCACACAAAGTAAATTCAGTGTGAGTTTAAAATGACTTGCTTTTCTTCCAGAGACTTAAGAGACCTGGACCCCCCTGGGTTACTTGCAGAGTTAGGCTTTTTTGAAGTTGTAAAATTCCTTAGGCCCTTTCTCTGAAGCTGTACACCCCGTGAAGCCTGAGATCCAAGGGCATGCCACCCTTCCTCAGAGATACGGGCCAGAGGGTTGACATATGTTAACAACATATTGTCGGAGGTCTATAGGTACTCTGCCCTGAAGGAAGGACATAGTCATTACTCCATACTAAGTAAACTGAGTGAATTCTTGAAGATATTCAATTTCCCTGTGGCTACTTCCATCTTTGTGATCGTCCTTTAGATACCTGCTCGAAAATTAGTCACTGTTTAGAAGAAGAGATTTACTACAAAGGTAATTGTATTAATATGATAACAAAATATTTCCTCTCAAGTTGAATTTCAGATATGTAAAAAAGAAGATAAGATGATGATGAAACTGATAGATAATAGATTAAATGTGTACGTGACTGGAAAAGTATAAAACCAAAACCCGGAATAAAGATTTTTGCTATATGCCATCCCACGGTGTATAGTCTGTTTCTTGACTTAATAATTATAGGAACAAGTTTACATCCACAGCAAAGCTGCTCTTCGTTCATGTCTCCAGTCACGCAACATCAAGCAACTGCCTGGGAGCTGTAGGGCCCCTTCCAAAGCCTGGGGCATTCAAGCCTGTAGCTTATTACACTGGGGATAGAAAGAAAATATTTCAGAATTATAAAAGCCATATATAATAAATACATAGACAATGTCATAATGAATGCGGAGAAGTTGAAAACATCCCCCCTAAGAACTGGAAAAAGGCAAGGAAGTCCAATCACCACTTCTATTCAACATAGTCCTGAAGTACTAGTCAGAGCAATCTGGCAAGAGAAAGAAATAAAGCACGTCATAATTGGGAAAAAGGATGTCAAAGAATTGCTTCTTATAAAGATTTTTTAACATCCTTTATTTTATACGGAAACAGAAAAAAACTCAAATATCAAAGACATTACTCAGAAATAAAAACAAATAGGGAGGAATCATGCTTCCAGACTTCAGACTATCCTATAAATCAATAGTGATCAAAACAGCATGGTACTGGCACAAAAACAGAGAGGTAGATGTATAGAACAGAACTGAAGATCAAGTGGTAAACTCAGACACTTATCATCATTTGATCTTTGATTAGCCTATCAAAAATATAAATTGGGGAAAAGATTCCCTATTCTCCAATGGTGCTTGGCTGGCGACCTGTAGAAGACTAAAACTGGACCCACACCTTTCTCCTCTAACAAAAATTAACTCTCACTGATTAAAGAACTTAAACTTAGGACATGAAACTATAAAAATTCTTAGAGAGAGTACAGGGGAAACACTTGAGAAAATTGGCCTGGGAGAATACTTTGTGAGGAGGACACCCCGGGCAATTGAAGAAACATAAAAAATAAATTACTGAGATCTGATCATATTAAAAAGCTTCTGTACTGCCAAGAACACACTAAGTAGAGCAAATAGCTCTCATAATGGGAGAGGATTTTTGCAAGTTATATTTCTGACAAAGGTCTAATAACCAGAATCCACAGATAACTCAAACTTATTACTAAAAAAAAAATAAAAAAAAAAGTGATCCCATTTCATTGTGGGCAAGAGACATGAACAGAAGCTTCTCTGAAGAAGACAGGCACATGGTCTACAGGCACATGAAAAAATGCTCATCATCTTTAATCATCAGAGAATACAAAACAAAACCACTCTGAGATACCATCTAACTCTAGTAAGAGTAGCCCACATCACAAAATCCAAAAACCACAGATGTTGGCGTGAATTTGGAGAAAAGGGAACACTTCTGCACTGCTGGTGGGAATGCAAGCTAGTATGTTCCTTTTGGAAGGAAGTTTAGAGAACACTCAGGGATCTAAATGTAGACCTGTCATTTGATCCCACAATTTCTCTACTAGAAGTATATCCAAAAGACCAAAACTCACTTGGCAACAAAGATATATGCACCAGATTGTTCATTTCAGCTCAATTCATAATTGCCAAGTCTTGGAAGAAGCCAAAGTGCCCAACGACCCATGAATGGATCAATAAATTGTGGTATATGTATGCCATGGAATACTATGCAGCATTAAAAAAAGATGGAGACTTTACCTTTTTTATGTTTACATGAATGGAACTGGAAAATATCCTTCTTAGTAAAGTATCTCAGAAATGGCACAAAAAAAAAAAAAATCTAATGTACTCAGTACTACTGTGAAACCAATTTATACTCACACTTGCATATGAAAAATGAAACACAACTATAGCCTTAGGATGAAGGAGGGAAGGGGAGAAAATGGAGAATGGAGGGGGGTAGGTCAATAGAGGGAGGGTTAGTAGGGGGACCACACCTATGGAGCATATTGCAAGTACAAGTTGGATCTATCAGGTGTAGAACACAAATGCCTTAACTCTGTAATTGGGTAATGAGGTGAAGGCTATGTTGATCAGTAGGATGTAAGCACTCCAATTTGTACAAATAATCAACACATTAAATCCAATATGGCATAAATGTATTCATGATCTAGGTACAAATGACTTAATAAAAAAAAGAAATAGAAGATTGGACTAGATATCATAAAAGTCTGCTTTTAAAGTTAAAAAAATAAATAAATGGAAAAGACTTGAAGTAAAAAAAAAAAAAAAATGCTCCTTGCTGATGACATGATCTTGTATCTAGAAAGCCCCAAAGATTCCATCAAGAATCTCCTAGAATTTATACATAAATTCAGCAAAGTTTCAGGATGCAAAATCAATGAAAGATTAGTAGCTTTTCAATATACCAACAAAAGTCAAGCTGAGGGTAAAAAATCAAAGCTCAACATTGTTCACAATAGCTACAAAGGGTAAAAAAAAT
This sequence comes from Loris lydekkerianus, assembly GCA_963574355.1. Classification (NCBI taxonomy): domain Eukaryota; kingdom Metazoa; phylum Chordata; class Mammalia; order Primates; family Lorisidae; genus Loris; species Loris lydekkerianus. The sequence continues at coordinate 18,536 of CAUYPK010065018.1, forward strand.
CAAAGCTCAACATTATTCACAATAGCTAAAATACCTAGAAATATACTTAATGAATAAAGTGAAAGATCACTATAATGAGAATTACAAAGTCTGAAGAAAGAATTTGCAGAAGTCATAAACAAATGGGAAAATATATTATGCTCAAGGATAGATAAAAGCAACTTGTTAAAATGTTCATAGTACCCAAAATAATTTACAAATTCAATGTAATCCCTGTGAAAGTATCAACGTGATTCTTCATAAATCTAGAAAAAATAATTGTATGCTTCATTTGGAACCAGAGTAGAGCCTGAATAGCAAAATCAATCTTAAATAAACATAACAAATCAGAGGCATCATTACCAGACTTTAAACTATACTATACGAAGCTTTGTTAACTAAAAAAGCATGGCACTGTTACAAAAGTAGAGACATATGACCGATCTAACAGAGCAGAGAATCCAGATATAAAACTATCCATCTACAACTAACTGATCTTTGACAAAGCAGACAATAACATACACTGGGGAAAAGAAGTTCTATTGTGCAAAAAACAGTACTAGAAAAATCGAATAGCCATGTGCAGAAGAAGAAAACAGGACCCCTACCTCTTACCAAACACAAAAATTAATTCAAGGTGGATTAGAGACTTAAATCTAAGTCCTGAGGCAAATGTATGAAAAAATTTTTTAGGCAAAGAATTTGAGACCCAAACACCAATAACAATCATGGCAACAACAAAGATTAATAACTGGGATTTGATTAAACTATAAACCTTCTGCACAACTAAGGAAACAATAAACAAAGCAAGTAGACAACCCAGAGAGTTGAAGGAAATACTAGCAAGCTATACATCCGAGAAAGGACTAGCATCCAGAATTTGCAACGAACTCAATCAAATCAGCAAGAAATAAAACAGATTCTGTCCAGTGTCTCTCTTCATGCAGACACCTTGTGGGGTCCTGGTAAGCACTGCAATCCTTACATCCTCCCTCAGGCTCATAAGTGACAGAGGAGGGCTCCCTTTTTCTAGATATTTAGCAGTTATCCCAGTCCTTACTTTGTAGATAGTCACTTGGCTAAAGTTCAAGCTTTCCTTGAACAACTGTTTTCTTTTCTTTTCTTTTCTTTTTTTTTTTTTTTTTCTTTTAGACAGAGTTTCACTGTCACCCTTGGTAGAGTGCTGTGGTGTCACAGTTCACAGCAACCTCAAATTCTCAGGCTTAAGAATTTCTCTTGCTTCAGCCTCCCAAGTAGCTGGGACTACAGGTGCACACCACAATGTCTGGCTATTTTTTTGTTGTAGTCGCCATTGTTGTCTAGTAGGTCCTGCCAGCCCCCGTGTATGTAGCCAGCACCCTAACCACTGAGCTATGCACACCCATCCTTGAATAACCATTTCAAGTATGGATTCTGGTTGACACAAATATTCAGCACACTAATTGGTTACCTACCTGAAAGAATCAGGTTTCCAGCATCGTAGTGAAAAAAATAAAGGAAAGGCCAAGACTACAATGAGAAGAAGGCAAGTCTTTCTTTGTTGAATTGAGCCACAGAATAGCTCCAGGTAAGCAGCTACACATTACTTTTATACATTTGGTTTATCATATATGTATCTGCCAGGGAGGTCAAGTAGCCTTAAATTTCTTGAAATATAGCCAGAGAATGTGAAGGGAAAAGGGTGGATAATAAGGTAAAAAGGCCAAATTTTCTTTGTAAATATTATGTTTCTGGTCCCTTATTCTCAATTTATATACAAAAACAAAACTTCACATTGTTTCTTAACATATGAAAGGTTATTATCCTCAATATATTTATGTTTTATTTTATATGGTTTTTAACATTCACATTTTCATTTATATGAAATATTTCCCTATTGTTTTCTCTACATTTTACAAACACTTTGGTAATGGTGATTGTGATTTCAATTGTTATACTTATTGTTGTTATATCAACAAAAACAATTATAAAATTTCTATGAAACTTAACAGAATAACTGTAAAATTCTCTTTCATACGCATTATAAACTGATTAAAATCAAGTTCACCAAATGTATAAATATGAACACATGATAAGAGAAAAGACTTTGATATATTATTAAGAATTTTGCCTATATCATACATGTAATTTGTGAACATGTTTGTAAATCAATGAAATGAAACTTTGTCTTCTTAATAAATTATCATGCAAACTTCCTCTAAACAAGAGATGAAGAGAAATATGGTGAAGTGAATTATAGTGAGATAAACTTGTATGTCAAGTTACAGATATTAGAGTACCATTCAGACTATATGATAGAGAAAAAGAACTACAAATTAAGCAAAAATAATTTTTAAAAGCATAGGGTTTTTAAAGAATATTATTCTGAAATATTCTAAATTTTATTACTGTTTTGTGACTAAATATATTACTTTATAAGTATTAATCTACTATAAAATGTTTATATTCATTGATGTTACATGCTAAGCTAAATGGAAAATATACATGTTAATATTTCTTAAATATCTATCGTTACTGTCTTTCATAAATGTTAAACTGCTAGTTCAGAGAAATTGTTCAATATACTTTTCTGTGTTGAGACTTTATAATAAATATTATTTTTAGATTTCTGATGTTTTGGTGAAAAAGTTATATTATTTTTTTGAATGATTACTAAGCAACTAAGTAAGATTATTATTGCTAATGACAAGAATTATATTCCTCTTAATAAATTTTAATTACTTGATTAAATATTATTTGATGATAATTTAAAAAATAATTCTATTGAAACTCATACACAACCTACGGGATTATATAATATTTCTAGATTAAAGGTCTTGAATTTGTTATGTCTTTGTGATAAAACACTGCAATGTGTTTTCACCTGTACATTTAATTTTATTTGAAAAACATTTTGGTGGATTATGATTAGGAAGTGGCACATACAATGCTATATTTAACAATGAAAAAAATAACACTGTCTTTGGTTTGAAAACATAAAGTGTGCTGTAGTGCTAGGCAATATTTATAAAAGTTTGTGTATTTAAAATAGGACTAATATTACTTAATAACTAGGACAGGTGACTAATTCTGTTAGAGACTGAGATATTCATCTAGACAAAATAAACATCATCCTATCTGATAATTGATTTTCAAACAGTAAATAAATGGCTTTTGCTAAGTTGAGAACATATTCTACCAATGTGGTGTACACATAAAATGGAATATTATTCAGACTTAAAAAGTAGGAAATCCTGCCATATGCAACATGTGGATGAACCTGAAGGGCATTACACCAAGTAAAATAAGCCAGTTTACAAGATAAGAGAAGAATGGTCATTTGTAGGGGCTGTTAATACTGTATTGTGTTAATACTGTATTGTGCATTCAAAAGTTTTAATGGCATAATCTCATGCTAAGTGTTCCTACCATAATACAAACAATTACAAAAATAAACAAAACTAGAACAAATGAAAATCAATGGTGCATGAGGAAACTGTTGGAGGCGATGTATGTGTTTATTACTTTGATTGCAGTGATGATTTCATGAGCATATGCAAATGTACAAACTTATCAAACTACATACATTAAATATGCATGGTTATTTTCAATATTCATTATACCTCAATAAAGCTGTTTAAAAATGATCAACATATGAAATCTTATGAATTATGTAGGTTTGGTGATCATAAGGTGAACAAATTACTTGAACTTATAAATTGTATATTTTTTTCCAATTTCAGACTGGTGAAGAAAGTTAATTTAAAACATCCCTATGAGGCACAGAGTACCATGAAACCCATTTAAACCATTTTTTAAATCTTCAGAAAATACTTTAAGTGGGAAAAAACTGTTAAGTGGGAAACATTACAGGTTTGTGCCATGGGCCATGTAGGTAATAGAGAAAGGTTTGAAGATGAGTAAGACAGGTTGAGAAAAGTACTGTGTGGACCTTAAAGCTAAGAAATTCAAACTAAAACCATGATTTAGCTTAGAGTCATACTTGAACATTTTTCTTTTTTTGCATTTATGACTGGAAGGGATTTGTGCTCAGTCTCTAGGAGGATAAAGTTTTAGGCTGACCAAATGCTTTATTGACTAATGTTTCATGTACAGTTCCAGATCAATTAATAAAAAGAGAGTTTTATTTTATATGGTAGAGTATTGAAAATATCAGATATAATAATGAGAATTGTCAAAATGTCTTAGCATCTTTATGAAGAGTCCATTGAAAGTGTAAATGGTTTCCTTATCATGAACTTTCAAAATGTTAATTTGATTGATCCTCTTGCCTACTATACTTTAATGTAAAAGGTAAGCTTTATTTTTGTATATTTAATGTTTAAATTAATAAATAATATTGTACATATTATGGAATGGAAAGATAATAATAGAATGATGTTTTGTTTTATCTATGTTGTAGAATAGCAAATCAAGCTAACATATACATTACCTCACCTACTTACATTTTTTTGTGAGTGTGATGAGAACACTTAAAATCTGTTTTTTTTTTTTGTTTTTTTTAGCTATTTTCAAGTATGGAATACCTTAGCTATATAGTGGGCCCTATTTTAGACCACAAAAATAAAACAAATATCACAATAATTTGAATCACATAAATTTTTTTGTTTCCCAGCATGTGTGCAAGTTATGTTTATATTATACTATTGTCTATTTTTTTTTGAGACATGTGTGCAAGTTATGTTTATATTATGCTATTGTCTATTTTTTTTTTTTTTTTTTTTTGTGACAGAGCCTCAAGCTGTCACCCTGGGTAGAGTGTTGTGGCATTACAGCTCACAGCAACCTCAAACTCCTGGGCTCAAGCGATTCTCCTGCCTCCACCTCCCAAGTAGCTGGGACTACAGGCACCCAACACAACGCCTAGCTATTTTTGTTGTTGTTGTTGTTGTTGCAGTCATCATTGTTGTTTGGCAGGCCTGGGCTGGATTTGAACCCACCAGCTCAGGTGTATGTGACTGGTGCCTTACCCCCTTGAGCCACAGGAGCCAAGACTATACTATTGTCTATTAAGTGTGCAATAGCATTATGTCTAAAAAGCAATGTACATATCTTATATAAAAATATTTCATTGCTAAAGAAACACTAAGGGAGTGAGCACATGCTGTTGGGAAAATGCTGCCAATAGACTTGCTTAGTATGGGCTTGCCACAGACTGTCCAGTTTATATGAAAAAAAAAAGCAATATCTGCACAATACAATAAAACAAGGAGCAATAAAATGAATTATGGCTGTATAAAATATTATTGCTAACTATATTCACCTTGATATACAATGGGTTTCCTTAACTTATTCCTCCTAATTGAACTTTTGTATCCTTGAGCAACATTTCCTAAATTTCCCAACTCCTCGGCCTCTGGTAACCTCCGTTCTGTTCTCTGATTCTATGAGTTCAATTTTTTTCAAAGGATAGGAATTATTTTTTAAGTATTTTCAATTATATTTGTTACTTTTGTTTTTAATTCATTTATTCAATAATTCTATGCAGACTCCCGGGTTGCTAGAAAGGACTTGATACTTTATCCCTAAACCCTCATTGTCTTTTGGCAAAAACAGACCAGAAAAGTAGTTTATACAATGGAGTATGATGAATCTTGTATAATTGTTTGTGCATAGAAGATCATGGAAATATAAGAAGGGGTCCATAGAAAGGAGATTTAGAGGTACCATATATACTCAAGTATAAGCCGAGTTTTTTTGGCACAAAATTTTATACTCAGGTTATTTGATTTGGTGATTGTGATTTAGCTTGATTACCTGTTAAGCTACAGTTTTCTGCACTTTATTTAAAGTTTTAAAGTTGTTGTTGCTAGTTTACAGTTTTTCTTTAGCAATAAATATTGAAAAACATTTAACCTACTGATTCCTCAATTATTGTAATTGTTTTGGGTATATATTTTTATTTTT
>CAUYPK010065019.1:0-10097 GCA_963574355.1 Loris lydekkerianus
GAACGAAATTTCGCAAACCAACGTTGAACAGTGCGTTCATTAACACTATCATTGCCAAATGCCTGGTTAATTTTTCGGGCTGTTTCAGCAGCGCTTTGGTTCAATTTGAATTCGTAGAGAAAAATTGGCCGAAAATCGCTTAATGACATCATAAAGTAATAGGCTGAAAAGAATAAAAAAAATTAAAAGTAGAGAAAAAGAATAGCATCAATGTATAGAGTACAAAATTCTCCATCAATCAGTATATACCACGACACAGTAGAATAAATATTTATTGAGATATGGAGCCACAAAAACACATGACAGTAAAACGGACAAAACTTTTGAAACAACCTAAGCGTCCAGAATTCAATACATGTATCAGATTTCTAAACTTAGGTAAGATGCCCAATTTTTAAAGCCTTGGTTTTCTTTTTTGTGAAACAGCGTTAATAAGAATACCAAGCCTTAAGTGGTTGTTCACAAGATTTTAATAAGTTAACCTTGGAAGCCCTCAGCACAGTCCCTGGAACATATTTGGGACTGGTTAGTTGTTTTAGCCACAGTCGATGTAATCTCATTATTTTGTCACTTTATCCCCTTCTAGAAGGTCTCTGATCAGTTCTTTCAGGAGACTCTTAGAATCTGGGATCTCGTTAGGGTATAGAATATTGGTCTCGCCCCAGACGTGAATTTTTTTCAAGTTAACATTAAAGTTACAAAGACTTTGCTCTGGGTTGTCAGCTCTCTGGCTTGGCTGCAGATGAGAAATCCACCCCAGACCAATTGAAGCCGAATGTCTTGGAGTGAGACCCATGTGTCAGTACTTTTAGAGTTTTGTGGGTGATTCCAATGTGCAGCTAAGATTGAGAACGTGGTTTAGACCAATGTCTTCCTAAGTCCTGGGCGGCCAGCCTTTCTCTCTCTCTCCCGCTCTCTGCACCCCTCCTCCTTTTCTCCGCCACACTCTTTCTCTCTCCCCTCCCCTCCAACCTCTTCCCCTCTGCTCTTCTTTTTATTCTCCTCTACTGTAGCCAAATTCTACTTTTCCTTTCCACCCAATTCATATACTTATTCTTCCCTCAAAGTTGCTTAATTCAGATCTTGAACTCTAACTTGATAATGGATCGCTCCCTTATTTGAAAGGGGTTAAGACAAGCTGGTGTCCTGAACTCACTTACCCTCCTCCCTTCTTCGATGAATCGTCCTCGTGGTGACTACTCAGCATACAGCTTCATCACACATCATCTGGATTTATACCTTACACTATAATCAGCTAAAGGGAAGGGGCTATGTCTATTTTATTTTAACTCTTAGTAGGTTAATGTTTTTGGACACAGAATCAAACAATAAAACCTCTATTTAGGAAAAATAAAACAAGGTTATCCAAACATATTACCAAAAAGATGGACTGTGATTCCTTATTGGTGTAGCTTTCAGAGATCTTTTCCTTTCATGTGTGATCACACGTGATGCTAACAACAGCCCCTTAAAATATGCCAGCCCTAGTTTTGTACTCAAAGCGACCTTCAGAAAAGTTGAGCAACTCATCATGTCTGCATAGCTAGTAAATAGCTGAGCCATGTCTTAAACACTTCCCTCCTGGTTTATTTAAGGCTGTTTCTATCACACGATGCTCCAAGTCAGGGGTCCACAGGGTGATTGCTCAAATTCAGTGTCAAATAGTGCCCAATAAGGAGAATAAAATGGGGATACTGTGAGCTGTGCTTATCTCTGGCTTTGCTTAATTATGTCCGGATAGCAAAGGAAGATTTGCTTCGGAAGCCCAGATGTACTAAATTAGACAAAAAGTAGAAATCTGGGGCTTGAATCTGTCTTTCTTTGGTAGCCTGCACGTTCTTTATTCACTAATGACTAGTTCCTGGGTAGCTGGCTGTGCAGGACCAGAGCAATGATTGCCTGATGATGGGCTTTCAGTAACATCTTCGACCTGACATGGACCTGCTCCCCACAGGACGCCTCATCAGCAAGCTGTCAGTGAACCTTGTTCAAGAATAAGAGGGGATTAGAGGTAGGAAAATCTGCATATAATAGAAAAACAAAACAAACATACAGCAAATAGGAATGTATTGCTTATCTCTTGAGAGTATTTAGCCAGTCAATGATAGAACCCCACTCTAAAACGAGCCGTTCCTAAGCAGACAACATGCTCACGACTCTATGGACTTCATGATAGATACCATTTTAATACTTCCCAATCCATCTTTTTAAGACATATGAACAAAGCACATCTCAACTTACTTACTTTTAGCCTGTATTGCTGCCAAATGAGGATTTAATGAAATGAAAGGCTCAGAGGCTGTAGTTAGAAACAATCTTGGTCACCCCTTTACATAAGTAGCAGCTCTCTGTGCTGGTCTACCACAGTTTGTTTCAGAATGACATAGATATATTTGTCCCAATTCCTAAAATAAGACATCAGGAGGACAGGGGATCTATGCAGTACAACTCTGTGTCATAGCAAAGCCTTCTTCAGGCTTTGTATATTGTATATGCACATGTTAAATGCCAAATATTTTTAATTGAATGTTTTTAAGTGATTGTAGAGTTTTGATCGTTTGTCTTTCTTCCAATGTGCAGAGCAAGTTGTGCTTCACACCAAGTGGTGCTCAAGGATTGTTGCTAAAGAAGTAAACATATAAGTAAATAAAAATTTTTATAGTGTGCTTTTCCACCAATTTGTTTAGAAAATTGTCATCAATTAAACATACTAAGACTTGCAAAGCAAAGGAGAAGCCATGCTACAAATGAGTAAATAAATGTTAAGCCTTGTTATTTCTGTTATTTTTTAGGTATTTGACTTCTAGAGTCCAACTAACCCAAGTTTGATACTTATTGAACAAGGGACTTTCACAACTTTAAAGTCCCCCTATGTCAAAGGCCAGCTCTTTAGCTGGTCATACCAAACTTCTTCCTGGTGGTGCTCATTCACAAGCAACTTCCTGCAAGAGAAGGAAATATTATGTGGCATTTTGCAAATGCTAGGCATCTGAGCATGCCTCCAACAGAACCTGGATCAGGGATGGACCTTTAATAAATCGATAAAATCTTTTGCTGAAATACATTCTTACAATGCCCTTTAGTTTTTGCATAAACAAACTAGGATGCTTAAATCTGATCAAAACTTAGCCAGTTTTCAGGAATTATGTGGGGATAGAAAGATAAATAAAAAAAATAAATAAAGAGCAAGCAAACAGATAAATGCACATTGTGAGATATTCTACAGGAAACTGGCTTAGTTTCTTCAATAAGGTAAGGGCAAAAAAATAAAAAGGTGAAGGATATTGTTCTAGATTAAAATGCCTTCATGATAAGAACCACTTAATGTAATAACATTACAATGAAAGGAAATATATAAATCTCTTAAAAGACTATTTTTGTATAATTTAAGAAATTTTAAATGGACAAGATATATCATGATATCAAAAGTTATTTTCAATTGTTGTCTGAGTCAGTTGGGTTTCTTTAGCAATGTGTCATAGACTGAGTGGCTTAAATAAGTATTTATTTCAAAACAGTTTTGGAGTCTGAGAAATCCAAAATTAAGGTTCTGGCAAATCCAGTGTCTGGTGAGGGTTCACTTCCTGGTTTACAGACATCCTGGTATCCTTGCTTGGTGGAAGCACAGCCAGGTAGGTGCCTGGCCTCCTCTTATAAGTGCACTAAGTTCACTCATGACCTCTATGACCTAATTACCTCACAAAGGTCTTACCTCCAAATACCATCACATTGAAATAAGCACTTCAATGTATAAAGTTTGGGAGAAGGTATTACATATTCAGTCTATTGTAGTTGTGCTAGGGTGATAATGATGTTGTGGTTATACAAATAAATATTCATATAGTTTCAGAGATGTACACTGAATTATGGTTTGATAAAATGATATATTATTTAGAATGTGCATTAAAATACTTCAAAAGTAAAACTGTTAAAGGAAACCAAACAGGAAGCAAGTGTGGAAAATTCTGATAAGTGTTGAATATAGACAATGAGTTTATGGTAGATTACTATACTACTCCTTTCTGTACTTTCATGTAGAGATATTTTAACAGTAATGAAAGGTGCACAGTAAAACCTGATTTCGGAGTTACAATGCTCCCTGAAGCTAATCAACTTTATCAGGGTCTGTTATGCTTTCAGAAGTACTTTATGAACAATCCAAGCACCCATCAATTCATGGATTAACAAGATCTGAGATATGTATACCATGGAGTACTACTCAGCCATAAGAAGGGATGAATTAATGTCTTTGGGAGCAATTGGGATGGAATTGGAGACCATTATCCTAAATGAAATATCTTAAGAATGAAAAAACAAACACTGCATGTACTCTCTAACAAGAGAGTAGTTATTAGTATGTTGGAACTAACTGATGGGCACGGGTGGGCACAGAGGGAAAGAAAAGTCATTGGAAGTCAAGCAGAGAAGAACTGGGAGGGAGGGAGGAGCAAAAATCTACTTAACAAACTTAATAGTGTTCACCCAATGAACACTATTCCGGTGATAGGCACACTCATAGCCCTGATTCAAGCATTACAAAAGCTATCCATGTAACAAAAATATTTGTACTTTAGTATTTTAAAATAAAAATAATTATTCCATGTATCAACAAACATATAACCATATGGATATATCTGAGAATCTGATCTTTTTTTTCTTTTCTTTCAAAGTAAATGAAATAGTATTACCCAGTGACAATAATGGCAAATATTTTCAGAGGAGAAAATATATTTTTCTCAAGTTGAAAAGGACACAACACTAAATTAAAGATCAATGCAAAAGTAAGGGTTTGTATTATAAAAATAGAGTAGATGCAAAATGACTTTCAGAATAAACTTCCACAGCTTTGAAGCCAAAATGATAAAGCTAAAGCTAAAATTCTCATTTACCTTTCACTTCTCTGCTGCTTTCTTCCAAGGCAATAAGAACCATTACAAATTATTTTGATTGTCATTATTAAGAATATTTTCAAGAATGAAGGCCAACAGTTTAACTGTAAAGGCAATTTGCACTTTCTAGTTTGAATATATTTACATTAAATCAGGAAAATTGATTAAATGACACCTTGACATTCAACCAGAAATAATCACTGCGAGAAAATTTGTTTTGCTCTCAGCTGACACATGGCTGTGTGGATAATAAAACAGCCTCACCATCAAGCAAAGAAAAGGAAATTTAATTTTTTCTACCCAGTGCCACAGTTTATGAGTTTATGATACTTCTTGTTATACCCACCCACAGAAAAATCAGGAAAAAAATTCTATACATCTTGCATTTTTCCTACTACTTACTTAGCAAATTAATAGGCAGTGTGTGAAGTAGAAAAGAAATACAAACACTTAATATTTCATACCTCTCTAAACATTTCCCCACCCCAGCAATCCCCATCCTGTCAAAGAATAAGACAAGATTCTTGATTTTTATGGCAAAATAATCACATCTATATTCATAATAGAGTTTCATGTTAGAATGTCCTTCTGTGATAAGTTTTAGCATTTTCTGACTAGCTCCTAGAAGGCTTTGCTATTCCAGGCACATGTCCTGAGGATATGGCTTCTGTCTTAGTTTATTCCCTCACATCAGATTTCATTAAAACCTAAAATAGAATAATAAAATGCTTTAGACAGAAGGGACCTTGAGATGCCCAAACATAACTGCACCAATGGTATACTAATAACTATCATTTATTGAACCACTATTATATGTCAGGCAATATGCTGAGAGCTCTATGTCATTTAATCATCACAACAACCTTATGTGATAGATGCTATATCTCTAATTGACAGTAAGGATAGAGCGGGTCATAAATGTTAATTATCTCATTCAAGCTCACTGTATGAAATAGTAAATTTTTTCTAGCTCAGTATCCATTCACCTTTCTTTTTATACCTCGATTTTGCTTCAAGGAATCCATCCCTTCTTCCCCACTCTCTGTCAATCTAGCTAAATTGAGGCTAACTTCTGCCTTGGCTCCAAGGAAGAAAATCTGTCCCACTTGGCCAGTCAGAAAATTTCACTGGTTCAAAGGCAGGCATATATCCTAAATTGGGCCAATCAGAGTGAATTCCAGGACTGATACTTGAAGAACAGGTGACAACATTCTCTAGAGGTTGCTGAACTGGTAAGGAGAAAACTGGAGCTTGTGGTGACATCTTGCCACAATACAGGGAGAAGTCCAAAGGAATTAAACAAATTCCTTTATATTCCATATCAGTTATGCCTGAAGTCAGAGCTACTCCTAGATTTGAGGTTCTATAAACCAGCAATATCCATTTATATTATTTTGTTTTATTTTATTTTTTTAAGTCTGGTTGAGTTGAACTTCTGTGTTCTTCACTAAAATAAGTGATGAATGACCCACTTGCTAAACTGACACTGCCAGAGCCAGGAATTAAATCTGGATTTCCTCTCCTAATCATCTTCCCTCACAGTATTTAGATTTGATTTAATCCTTGATTGCCTCTAAAGGACTCAAACAAATTAGAATAAAATTTAGGCATAGAAGGTGCCTTAAACTGAGTTCCCCAGAATCAAATCCTGAGTCAAAGCTTTATATGCAAGTAATGTATAAAGGACATGTTATGAAAGGAAACTGGTGTGAACTGAGGAAACAGAACAGGAAACAAGAGAGAGCAAAGCCAGGGTGAGATTTCCAGCAAAGTCCCAGACTCAGCCTGGTTCTCAAGGGAGCTTGGGAGTAGGGATTACACTGCAGAGTTTTCCCCACCTCCAGGTGGGGTGCTGGTCCTGATTCTATTCTAGTCAGCCACTTCCAAATGGACAACCCTCCGTGGAGGGAACAAACTCTCCCAAGCCCAGGAAATGAGACATAACTCCAGAAACCCAAGGCCAATGTTCTGAACAAGGCTCATACAATGCAAAACACTAACAGTGCCTGCTGCAGGAAGGAATAAGTTATGAAGCCCTTCCTGGGTACCTTCGGTGGTGGTGGGGTGGTGGTGGTGGTGGTGAGCTTTTGAAACAATTCAGAAACAATCCCTAGAATAAATCCCTAGAATAAAAAGGAGTCATTTATTTAGAAAGAAATATTAAAAGAGTCACGTTCACATTCTTTGACACTCTGTTCTCAGCAGGCACAAAATTATTCTCAAGGCTATAGCCCATGCAGTCATATCAGCATGAGGACCAGATGGAAAAAAGTCAGGATCCAAGAGCATTTCTTTGCAGAGAATTAGTAAAGTATGGATGAGATGAAGTGAAGGTTAGATTTCCCTTCAGTCTCATAGGTCTAACCTTGGCTTTCCAGCTCTATAAAAGCTGCTTAGAAAAACAAGGTACTTATAGAAGCTAAACAATCTCTCCAGTTCATGTCTATGATTCTGTAAAATGAATCTAGAAAATCAAAATCATAAATCTCTTTATAACTGGCTTCCAAAGAAGCAATTTCCAAAATGATTTTTATTGGAATAGTAAGTTCAACAAATAAATCCAAAAAGTTTTTCAAAATGGAAAGAGAAAAATGAACTAAAATATTACAGATGAGAAAGACAGAACTTCTATGTGCTTCTCTTTTTGAAATTCTAGTTAATGGTTCTGAAACAAAAGGAATGCCTCACAGTGTGCACAAGCATCTTTCAATACACTACCCCATTTGAACCTCACAATAACTCGGAAGACAAACAGTCAAGGTAACTTAAGGTCAGAGAATTCACCAAGAGTTCTGCCTAAGATAGAAACAACATGAGAATAGGATAAATTTTATAATAATTCTTATATGAAGGCATTTGATGCGAACATTCAAATAGATGAAGGTGAATGTGATTCAGGTTCATGAATGCCTATCAATCAAGAATTTGTTATTTTATGCCCTGTTTTAACAAAAATATATTATTGCCATTAAATAAAACTTTATGTTGTATTTTTCATTATTTATAGATAATAATATCAAATATAAAAATCCAGTGGCATAAATAGAAGCACACTTCATATATATATGAATATATATGTAATATATAACCTTTAGAATAAAGACAAAGAGCTGAAGCCTTCATTTTAAAGTGGTCTCATTTGTAATCTCCTAGAAGAATTAGTAAAAATAATTCTCCCATCCTTTCTTCTTGTTTATCATTTCTTCTACAAAAAAAAAAAAAGAAAGAAAGAAAGAAAGAAAGAAAAGAAAAAAAAGAAAGACAAATCCAGCAACCTACATAAAGGAGAAGGTCTGTTAAAGTCAGAGTCCAGTAAAGAGACACCACCCTCACTTATCAAATGTTAATCTATGTGTTACTGTGAAGGTATTTTGTAGATATGACTGAAGTCCATAATCAATTGATTTTACATATAGGAGATTATCCTAAATAATCTGGCTGGGCCTAATTTAATAAAATGAAAGAATTTAAGAACAGAGCTAAGACTTCTCTGTTGAAGAAGAAATCCTATCTGTGGACAGAAACTTCAGCCTCTTCCTGAACATCTCAGTCTCCAATTCCTGATGGCTATCCTGTGGACTTCAGGGACATATGGCCAACTTCTACGTCATTTAAGCAAAATTTTATACACGCACATGTATATATACACATGTATATATGAATATCTATATATGAACATAGAGGCATAGATGTAGATGCAATTGGTTCTATTTCTTTGGTTCAGTTATGATTCATACACTAATTATTTGAATAGTGAGAATTTAAGGTAAATAAATGTTAAGTAGGTAAAAAGTTATTAACTTGATAACTGAAAGGGTAGTCAAGAACTCTGAGGTAGCAAAGAGCAAATGGAGAAAATAGCTACCACCCATAATGCTTAGGACACAAGAGACAGAGAGTAGAATTATTAAAATTTGGAAACTTAGGGGAGAAAGCCTATGGGGCTAGTACAGCCTCTGTGGGGTAGGTCTAGCTGACTAGTGTTGGTGTCTCTTAGTAGGCACTGTAATGCTGGCAGGGGGAAAACGGGTAAAACTGTGAATTGCTTTCACCTGATGCTCCAGGAAGGGACTGCTTGTGCAGAGTGAAGAATTAAGGATGGGTAGGCAGTGCTCACAGGAACCATAAGCAGCCAGGTGGGAAGCAAAGAAGAAGAGTGTTTGTCCTTTCTCCTGAGGCCTTCCATTGCTCTTCTGGTGCTCCCTATTATTGGAACATAACCTGGACCCAGCTATAAAAGCAAAATAAAGTCTGTGGAGTCCTTGCCCCAGCAAAACAAGACAGAATGTAGAGAATAGAAGTGTAGGTTTTACACTGAGAGAGAGACAATAGCTTAAATATAGTAGGGGAATATTTCTTCAAAGAGAAATCAAAAGAATATATAATTGTGTTCATCTAGCTAAATCAAAATAATCTCCAACTAAATTTAATTATTTTAAAAAAGCAGATATTTAAACCCTCTTCTGCTTAAACCCAACTTGACAGTTAAGATCTGTGAGAACCGAGAGAGGATTAAAGATGGCGGCTGAGTAACAGCTTCCCTGTAACTGGGCTCGGCGAGTCTGGGGAGACAAGACTCCAGACATCTCTGGCCAGTGGGATCTTCCTAAGATCATCCCTTTGAGGATACAGGGAGCCAGCAAGGGACTTCTGGACCCCAGGAGGAAGACAAAAACAGTGGAAAACTGGCAAGTGGCTGCGTGTGTTCGGTCAACCTAATCACTCCGGCAACCGTGAGTACAAGCAGCAGTGAGACTGCAAACCGGAAAGGCCTTACCTGTGAACTTTTTTGCTGCTCTTGGACTTGGCGCTCAGTTGAGCTGCACTGGGGAGAGCTTGAGCAAAAGTGTGGAGAACTTTGGGCACTGTCTGGGGCCCAAAAAGGAGCCACTGAGCTGGGCTAAGTGAAAGCCATTTTGTGGAAAAACTGCTCCGGCAAGCTTTGCCCTCAGGGTCCCAGAGCAAGGATCAGGCGGGACAAAGTAACCTAGTGACTGAGCAGCTTAAAGGCGGGGACAGAACTGCCTCACAGCTCTAATCCTAAGGGGCACAGTGAGACAGTTTTGAAACACTGGAGCCTTAGGCTGTTGCCTTGGGTAGAGTGCCCTGACGTCACAGCTCATAGCAACCTCAAACTCCTGGGCTAGGCACCGCCCAGACCTCCATAAGAGGTGTGCAGCGACCCCCGACCCGTGACCCACACCCACT
>CAUYPK010065020.1:0-10590 GCA_963574355.1 Loris lydekkerianus
GAGCTTGCTGGAGCAGTTTTTTCACACAATGGCTTTCACTGAGCCCAGCTCAGTGGCTCCTTTTGGGGCCCCAGACAATGCCCAAAGTTCTCCACACTTTTGCTCAAGCTCTCCCCAAGGCAGCTCAACTGAGCGCCAAGTCCAAGCACACCAAAAAAGTTGACAGGTAAGGCCTTTTCAGTTTGCAGTCTCACTGCTGCTTGTACTCACAGTTGCCTGCATGATTAGGTCGATCGAACACACACAGCCACTTGCCAGTTTTCCACTGTTTTTGTCCTCCTCCTGGGGTCCAGAAGTCCCTTGCTGGCTCCCTGTATCCTCAAAGGGATGATCATAGGCAGATGCCACTGGCCAGAGATTTCTGGAGTCTTGTCTCCCCAGATTCGCTGTGCCCAGTTGCAGGGAAGCTGTTACACAGCCACCATCTTTAATCCAATCTCACATATTTCATTTTTCACATGCAAGTGTGAGTGATGATTAACTGGTTTCACAATAATACTGAATACATTGGATTTTTTTTCCATTACTTAGATACTTTACTAAGAAGAATATTTTCCAGCTCCATTTATATAAACATAAAAGAGGTAAAGCCTTCATTTTTTAATGCTGCATAATATTCCACGGTATACATATACCACAATTTATTAATCAATTCATAGGTCGATAGGCACTTGGGCTTCTTCCATGACTTGGCAATTATAAATTGAGCTGCAGTTAACAATCTTGTGCAAATATCTTTATTGCCAAATGATTTTTGGTCCTTTGGATATATACCTAGAAGAGGAATTGCAGGATCAAATGGCAGCTCTACATTTAGATCCCTGAGTGTTCTCCAAACTTTCTTACCATGTCTCTTGATTGCTTCTTCCAAGTTCAATGCATTTTCTCAAGATAGTAGCTACTCAGCTTGACTTTTTGTGATTAATCAGTCAACTTGTGTTTTTTCAGAGGGGAGTTCAAACTTTTCAATTTTATTGAGATAATTGATAGTAGGATGCATTTCTACTTGTCTTGCTGTGGACTCTGTTTCATTATTTTATCATTTGGGCCATTGACAATGGAAAGCATACAAACATACGAATTATAGGTATCACTAAAGGAGGTAGATATTTTCCTTTGGCTTTTAGTTACAAAGTAACTTTACTTTGCTTGGAGTCCATTGCATTGGTCTGTGTACTCTATGGGTATGTGACCCATAGAGCCTGACACAGGCACATACATATACATGGCTCACAGAGCCTGGCATATTCACATACATTTACATGGTCACCAGCATAGGCATGTATACATAAATAACAGGGAGTATGGCACTGTTGTATGCATGGACATGGCCCATACTTGTACGTGACTGAGACTTGTACGTGAACATGGTATCCAAGACCTGCCACACACATGTACCTGTAGATGGACCACAGAGCCTGGCACAGCCATGTACATGTACAAAACTCACATGGCCAGGATTAGGTATGCACATGAGCAAGGCACATCCAGGTATATGTATATGATCTTGTAGACCAAAAGAACACACAAAAACTTGCTCGCTCTTTTACATGCACATGCGCCCCAGAGGAGGCACATGTCCATGTATGTGGCCAACTAGGCTGTCACTGTCATGTGTATATACACATGACTCGCAGAGCATAGCATAAGCATATACATGTACCTGGCCCACAAAGCCTGGCACTGCCATGTACATGTACATGACCCACAGAACCTGGCAAACTCATGTTTGTGTTTATAACAATCAAGTGTTGGCAAAGTATATGTATATGGCACACAGATCCTGGCACATGCAAGTAGCCCACAGCCCTAATCACATCTAAGTATATTTGCATAGTTCACATCCCCAGGCACAGTCATGTACATGTATCTGGCTCTTAGAGCCTAGCACAGTCACATCCATGTGGTCCACAAACACAGGCATAGTCATGTGCATGCAAGTGTCTCTCAAAGCATAGCACAGTTGTGGACATTCACATGGCCAAAAGGTCTGGTATGGTCATGTACATCCACTTGTCCCACAAGGCCTAACATAGACATGAACAAGAAGATAGCTAAAAGGCCTAGCACACTCAAGCTCATGCACTCAGGCCACAGAGCCTGGCACAGTCACATACATGTGTATATCCAACAGAGCCTAGCAGAGTCATATACGTTTGCATGGCACAGACAGCCTGGCATACTCATGCACATTTAAAGGCCCACAAGGCCAAGCACAGGTATGCCCATGCACATGGACAGAAGTGTAAAACTTTCATATACATTGACATGGAAACCTAGAACTGGCATAGCCATGTACATCTACATGTACATGGCCCATAGAACCTGGTAAGCACCTACCCATGCTCATTACCCACAAGGCCTAAAACAGCCATGGATATGAATAGTGTTGTGCATGTACATGGCTAACAGAACCTGTCATGGTCATGTACACATTCGTGGCTGAAAAGGTCGAGCACAGCCAAGTACATAAACATGGCCCACAGAGCCTGTCATAGTTATAAATATGAACCTGGCACATAGAACTTTGCACACCTTTAAACATGTACTTGGACCATAGGACTGGAACATGTATGTATATGTATATGACTCACAGGGCCTTGCACAGTCATGTACATGTACATGGCCCATAGAAATGACTTAGGCTTGTACAAGTACATGTCTCATATGTCCTAGAACATTCATGTTTGTATACGTAGCCCACAAGTCCTGGCCCAGCAATATGCCTGGAGATAGCCACCAGGCCTGATATAGTCAGGTACATGACTCAAAAACCTAGCATAACAATGTATATGAACCTGGCCACAAGACCTGGCACATTTGTGTATGTTTAAATGGCTCAAGAGGTCTAAAAGACTCATACATATATAGGACTCACTGAGCCTGACACAGCCACGCAAATATACATGGTTCATAGAGCGTGGCTCATTCATGTGCAAGTGCATGTCCAACAAGGCCTGGTATAGCAATGTATGTGTGTGGGCCCACAAGACCTGCAGAGTCAGGTACATGCACCTGCCCCATAGAGGAGGACATAGCTATGTCCATGCACATGGCTAACACAGGCTGACAGAGCCTGATCTATAAATACTGGCACAGCCTTATCACATACATGGCCAAGTACACACATCAGGACATAGAAAGATCTCGTGCAGCCTGTGACTGGCCGAGACTCTGTTGTTACAAATATATGTTCTTAAGTTAGTTTGCAGGTGCTTTACTTGATATGATAGGTTGCAGTTTGCTATGTGAGGCTTCAAAGTATGGAGCCAGGTTTAAGCTGAATGTAATTTCATTTAACTTATCAGAAGTATTTAAATTTGGACACAGAAATAAAGGGAATTCTTGGAAGATGGCCGACTGGTAGCAACCCTTGGAAGAGGCTCCTGAGCAGAGGAAAAAAAACTGGATGGAATCGGACTCTATGAAGCCAAAGATGGGGAGCTGAGCCAAGAAAGTTCAGCAATGTGTAATTCCAAGGAAAAGCATTCAAGAAAACAAATTACAGGTACAAAGCTTATCAACTAGAGGATGGGAGACCCCTACCCCCAGCATGGGGCCTGCTTCAGGCTATCTGTGAATGAGCAGGGAACAAAAAGCCTCTCATTTTACCTCAATGGAGAGAGCCACTAAACTCTAGGTCTCTTTCTCCAGGGAGGTCCCACTTAGGAACCTAGTTATAAAATTGAACAGACATTTTCCTCCACAAGTCCAAACTCCCAGTCCACCCTTTCCCCCTCTCATGGTGTCCTGAAGTTCTGCCCCGTGCAAAACACAGAGTGTTTGGTCTTATCCTGAGAGAAATGGGCATAGTGTGGATCGCCAACCATCAGTACAGAATCTGTGACTAATGGGGAAGAAAGAGTGTGTGGGATGAAGGGAATACTCAGCAGGAGTAGGAGCAGTCCCCTGGTTATGTTGACCCTTGCTTCAGGCTGTGTCTGGTGGGATGGGGTGCAAAACCCCCAGCTCTGATGGCACCCACAGGGGGAGAATGGTTGCCCCATGTGGACAGAATTCAGCAGACAGGGCTGGTCCCTAGTCCCTGCTTTGCCTGCAAGCAGAGGCTGAATAGGCATGGACTGTGACCTGAGAGCAAGGGGATGATACTTATGATTCCAACAGAACCCTCAAGCAGTGGCTTACTGGGTGAGAACCAAGACCTGAGGACTAGGGCATGGTCCACTGTCTCTAGACGGGCTGGTGAGCAGAGGCTTACCAGGTGAGGACTGAGACGTGCAGGCTCAGTGAGATGCGCTAACTCTAACAGAGTCTGCAAACAGAGGCTTGTCAGAGAGTGCACTGAAACTGGCAGGCAATGGTGTGGTCCCCAGAATACAACTGGTCTGGCAAGCAGAGGCTAGCTGTGTGTGGACTGAGACAGGAGGGTAGGCCTGGTGCCCCGACTCCAACAGAGCCTGCAAATAGAATCTTGCCAGGCAGTGCACTGAGACTGGCAGGTGGGGGCATGGTCCCCTGACTCCATCTGGTCTGGCAAGCAGAGGCTGGCTGGTTGTGGATGGATACCAGGGGGTTGGGGTGTGGCCCCTGGCTCCAGTTGGGCCTATGAGCAGAGTAGTGGACAACAATGTGGACTGAGTCTGGCGGGCAGGAGTGTAGATCCTTGGCTCCAATTGTGCTGTTGGAGGACCTCAAGTCCCTCTCTGTTGGGCAGGGTTTGCACTGCATGACACAATATGGTTCGAACCTGCGTTTGGGGCTGTCCACTTGGGGACATTCTGAGGTTGAACTTCAAAGTTCTTTAGCAGAAAAGAACTGAAGGGTGGGGGCTAGGTGCCACAGCTGTTTCTATCTCTTCATAATAGAGATTTAAACCTAATACTGTGGTTTCTTAGGATAGGGTAGAGGTTGGCTGATATGAAAACAGAGCTAGCTTGTGCTATATCACCAAGTAGGCCCTCAGAATCTCCAGCTAACACTCTGAAAGGGACTTTTTGTAAGGTTGTAGGGGATAAGCCACGATTACAAAGCCTAGCACCTTGTTAAGAGGCTATAGCTATTCCCTGGGAACCCCAATTCAATCTCACCCTACCAGGTCTAATAACAAACCGGTGGAAAATAAACATGGTGCAGACCCAACAGAAGAACTCTGGAAACGTGAATAACCAGAGTAGATCAAACCCCCTAAGAAATGACAAAGGAGATAGAACTGAAGATGTCATGAATACACAAATGGCAGCAATGTCAGAAATCAAATTCAGAATATGGATGGCAAATAAGATAAATAGAATGGAAGAAAAGATAGAAATTGAATTACAAAGACTAGTTCTAAAGTTGTCTCAAGAAATTAATGAATTCAAAACCCAAATCACCAAAGACATGGACATAATGAGAAAAGAAATAACAGAGCTCAAGGAAACAAAAAAGTTGAGGAGCTCCAAAATACAGTAGAATCCCTCAGTAATAGAGTTGACCAGGCAGAAGAAAGGATCTCTGAAACTGAAGACAAAGCTTTTGAATGTTTCCAAACACTCCAAGAAGCAGACAAACGAAGAGCAAAAACTGATCATTCTCTGGGAGAGTTGTGGGATCACTCCAAAAGATCAAACATTCATCTTATAAAAATTCCTGAAGAAGAGGATGGTCCTAACAGTACAGATGCTCTACTCCAAGACAGTTTGGAGGATAATTTCCCAAGCATTGCAAGAGATACAGAACTTCAGATAGCAGACAGTTTCAGAACCCCAGCAAGACTCAATCCAAATAAAGCATCTCCTAGACATGTTGTGATTAACTTTGCCAAAGTTAAGATGAAGGAAAAAATTCTGCAAGCAGCCAGACATAAGAAAACATCACCTACAAAGGGAGAAATATCAGAATGACTGCAGATCTCTCAGCTGAAATGTTTCAAGCCAGAAGAAGATTATCATTGACCTTCAGTCTCCTAAAACAAAACAGCTTCCAGCCCAGGATCCTGTATCCAGCTAAACAGAGTTTCATTTGTGATGGAGAAAACAAATACTTTAATGACATAGACATATGTCAAGAAAATCGCCATAAGTAAATCAGCTCTCCAGGATATTCCCAGACCCATCCTCCACAATGACCAGTACAATGCTCTACCTCCAAAGTAAACTCACCCAGAAATTTTTGAACAAAACCCAACTTCCACATTGGTAGAAAGATTAAAAATGTCCACAGGATATCCGAAAATCATGACACCCAAAACACAACCAGGCTTATCAATTCTCTCAATTAATGTGAATGGTTTAAATTGTCCTCTAAAGAGGCAAAGGCTGGATGACTGGATTCAGAAACTAAGACCAGATAACTGCTGTATACAAGAATCTCCCCTTACCTTAAAGGATAAAAATAGACTCAGGGTAAAGGGATGGACTTGTATATTACAGGTAAATGGAAAACAGAAAAAAAGCAGGGGTTACAATTGTAGTAGCAGATACAATGGATTTAAACCAACAAAGATTAAGAAAGATAAGGAAGGTCACTACATATTTGCCAAGGGAAACACCCAACATGAAGACATTCAATAATTAACATTTATGCACCCTACCAGAATGTTCCTCAATTCATAAAGCAGACCCTAATGGATATGAACAACTTGATATCTTCCTGCACTATAATAGTTGGAGATTTTAACACCCCTTTGACAGTTTTGGACAGATCTTCCAAGAAGAAACTAAACAAAGAAATATTAGACTTAAACCTGACCCTAGAACAAATGGACTTTACAGACCTCTACAGAACATTTAACCCTAATAAAACTGAATATACATTCTTCTCATCAGCCCAGGAGTCATCCACCAAAATAGATCATATCCTAGGACACAAGTCTAACTTCAGCAAATTTAAAAGTGTAGAAATTCTTCATTGTATCTTCTCGGACTACCATGGAATAAATGTTGAACTCAACAGCAATGGGAATCTTCATACTCAAACAAAGTCATGGAAGCTAAATAATCTTGGGCTGAATGATAGCTGGGTCAAAGAAGAGATTAAGAAGGAAATCATGACTTAGCAATTATGAATTGGGCTGCAATAAACATTCTGATACAAATATCTTTGTTATGTGATATTTGGTCTTCTGGATATATACCTAGTAGAGGAATTATAGGATCAAATGGCAGGTCTATTTTTAGATCTCTAAGTGTTCTCCAAACATCTTTCCAAAAAGAACGTATTAGTTTACATTCCCACCAGCAATGTAGAAGTGTTCCCTTTTCTCCACATTATACCAGCATCTCTGGTTATGAGATTTTTTGATGTGGGCTAATCTTACTGGAGTTAGATGATATATGAAAGTAGTTTTTATTTGCATTTCTCTGATGATTACAGATGATGAGCATTGCTTCATGTGTCTATAGGTTGTGTGCCCGTCTTCTTCAGAGAAGTTTCTCTTCAAGTCCTTTGCCCAGCCTGAGATGAGATCACTTGTTCTTTTCTTGCTAATACATTTGAGTTCTCTGTGGATTCTGGTTATTAAACCTTTGTCAGAGACATATCCTGAAAATATCTTCTCCCATTTAAAAGAAAAAAAGAAGAAGGAAATCAACAATTTGGGGAACAAAATGATAATGAAGACACAAATTATCATAAACCTGTGGGATACTGCAAAGGCAGTCCTAACAGGGAAATTTATAGCATTGGAAGCCTTCATCAAGAAAAGAGAAAGAGAGGAAGCAAATAACTTCATGGATCATCTCAGGCAACTGGAAAAGAAAGAATATTGCAGCCCCAAACCCAGCAGAAGAAAAGAAATAACCAAAATTAGGGTAGAATTAAATGAAATTGAAAACAAAAGAATTATTCAGAAGATCAATGAAACAAAAAGTTGGTTTTTTAAAAAGATTAACAAAATTGATAAGCCTTTGGCCAACCTAATCAGAAATAGAAAAGTAAAATCTCTAATATCGTCTATCAGAAACAATAAAGGAGAAATAACAAAAGACACTTCAGAAATTAATAAAATCCTCAGTGATTACTATAAAAATCTATATTCCCAGAAATATAAAAATCTGAAGGAAATGGACCAATACCTGGAAGCACACCACCTTCCTAGACTCAACCAGAAAGAATTAGAAGTCTTGAATAGAACTATATCAACCATGGAAATACCATCAACAATATGAAATCTTCCTAAAAAGAAAAGTCCAGGACTAGATGGCTTTGCATCGAAATTCTATTAAACCTTTCGAGAGGAACTAGTACCTATGTTATACAACATTTTTTTAAGCATAGAAAAAGAAGGAATAATTCCCAACACATTCTATGAAGCCAATATCACCCTGATCTCCAACCAGGAAAGGCACCAACAAAGAAAGAAAATTATAGACCAATATCATTAATGAATATTGATGTAAAAATATTCGATAAGATATTAGCAAACAGAATTCAACAACACATCAAAAAAATTATACATGATGATCTGGTTTCTTGTACCCCCAATGAATCCCCAACAATAAAAAAAAAAAGACCTAAAAAAACAAATTATACACCATGATCAAGTTGCTTTTTTTTCTAGGATTACAGGATTGGTTCACCATATACAAATATATAAATATAATACATCACATCAATAAAATAAAAAACAAAGACCATATAATTATCTCAATTGATGCTGAAAAAGCCTTTGATAATATCCAGCATCCTTTCATGATCAGAATTCTTAAGAATTAGAATAGAAGGGATATTTCTTAAACTAATACAGGCCATTCACAGCAAACTCACAGGCAATATCTATTGAAAATTGAAAACATGTCCATTCAGATTAGGAATGAGGCAAGGATGCACACTGTCTCCATTGCTATTCAACATAGTAATGGAAGTCTTAGCCCTCACAATCAGGCAAGAGAAGGTGACCAAGGGTATCCAAATAGGGTCAGAGGACTCCCACTCTTTGCTGATGATATGATCCTATACTTGGAAAAGCTCAGGGACTCAACCTCAAAACCCTTAGAAGTGATCAAGGAATATAGCAGTGTCTCAGGAAACAAAATCAATACTTACAAGTCAGTAGCTCTTATATATGCCAACAATAGTCAAGCTGAAAAAACAACCAAGAACTCTATTCCTTTTACAATAGTGCCAAAAAGATGAAATACCTGGAAATTTACCTAACAAAGGTCATGAAATATCTCCATAAGGAGAACTATGAAACTCTGAGAAAAGAAATAGCTGAAGATGTTAACAAATGGAAAAACATACCATGCTCATGGCTGGGAAAAAACAACATTGTTCAAATGTCCATACTGTCCAAAGCATACAAAGAGTTTATTTGCACCATTGTCATACTTTAAAGAACTAGATAAAATAGTACTTCGTTTTACAGTACTTTATTACTACTTCGTTTCTAGAATCAGAAAAAACCTCTAATAGCAAATACATTACTCAGAAATAAAAACAAATTGGGAGGTATCACATTACCAGACTTTAGGCTATACTATAAATCTATAGTGATCAAAACAGCATGGTACTGGCACAAAAACAGACCAGTAGATTTATGGAACGGTACAGAGAACGAAGAGATGAACCCAGCTACTTCCTGGCATTGATCTTCAACAAGCCTATTCAAAAATATTCAGTGGGGGAAAGACTCCCTATTTAACAAATGGTGCTGGGTGAACTGGATGGTGACCTGTAGAAGACTGAAACTCAACCCCCACCTTTCACCATTAACAAAAATTGATTCTCACTGGATAAAAGATTTAAACTGAAGACATGAAACTATAAAAATACTAGAAGAGAGTGCAGGGGAGACACTTGAAGAAATTGGCCTGGGAGAATACTTTATGAGGAGGACCCGTCCCTCCCTGGGCAATTGAAGCAACACCAAAAATACATTACTGGAATCAGATCAAACTAAAAACTTTTGCAGAGCCAAGAGCACCGTAAGTAAAGCAAACAGACAACCTTCAGAATGGGAGAAGATTTTGGTAGGTTATGCTTCTGACAAAGGTCTGACAACTAGAATCCACAGAGAACTCAAGCTAATCAATAAGAAAAGAATAAATAACTCCATTTCTACGTGGGCAAGACACTTCAACAGAAACTTGTGAAGACAGGCACAGGGCCTACAAACACATGGAAAAAATGCTCTTCATCCTTAATCATTGGAGAAAAGCAAATCAAAATCACTTTGACATATTATCTAACTCCAGTAAGATTAACCCACACCAGAAAATCTTTAAACTACAGATGTTGGCATGGATGTGGAGAGAAGGGAACACTTCTACATTGCTGGTGGGAATGCAAGCTAATCCGACCTTTTTGGAAAGAAGTTTGGAGAACACTCAAGGAACTAAAAGTAGATCTACCATTTCATTCTGCAATTCCTCTACTAGTATATACCCAGATGATCAAAAATTATTTTACAACAAAGATATTTGCACAAGAATGTTTATTTCAGCCCAATTCATAATAGCTATGACATGGAAACAGCCCAAGTGCCCATCAACCCATGAATGGATTAACAAATTGTGGTGTATGTACACCATGGAATACTATGCAGCCATAAAAAAGATGGAGACTTCACATCTTTTATGTTTACCTGAATGGAGCTGGAACTTCTTCTCAAGAATGGGGGGAAAATATACAAAGTACTCAATACTACTA
>CAUYPK010065024.1:0-10724 GCA_963574355.1 Loris lydekkerianus
GTTATATAGTTGTGGGTTAAATAGTTCAGTGGAATACAGTTCAGTTCAGCCGCCTACCTCTTCAGCTCAGCCGCGACTTGTGGACTGAGCTGAAGCACCGCCCCCTTAAGCAGACGGCAGAAGACGACTGGAGACTATGTGCATTTGATTAGGTGCGTATGCACCTAATCAAATAACCTGTACGACCCGAGTATAAGCCGAGTTCAGCTTATACTCGAATATGTATGGTACATTTTCTCCATAGGTAAAATACAAGCTTCTGCTCTAGTACCCAACACACATTTCAAGTCGCAATCCAATGCAACATCAGGAATAAGGACAGCATTTTATCATATCAATCAGATTTAGCAGAGATGAGGTTCCTTGAGCTTGTGTGCTCTAACCAGATTTCTCTCAACCTGCATTTCTATAAATCAAATGGACAGGCCCAACAGTGGTCGGGTGGACACAGGACAAGCAGCACAGACAAGCCTTCTACAAAGGGGCAGTTGGAGTGGGGCAGTCCCTGGTCCGTGGTGATTTTGAGGCCAGCCAGGAACACAGGCCAGCTTCTCCATGAGGCTCAGGGCTCATCTTGTCTTCAATGTTTCAACTATTGGGGGAGAAGAAAGACTGAGAATAATTATAGCCTCACATTAGATAGTTCCTGGTGTAACACAACAAATTACTGAATTTTGAATATAGACCTTAATGGCAATTAGTGGATTGGCTAGGTTATTGTAATATGAGATAACAAAATACAGTGATTTAAACAAGATTAAAATGTGTTTCTCTCTCACATAACAGCCTGAGCAATGGTGTAGAACTGATATGGTGGCTTAATAGATTCGGAACATAGCTCCTTCCAGTTTCCTTAACTGTAACCCTCAGTATTCCATGGCCCCAATGGACCCAAAATACTTATGAAAACTTAGAAAACACAGAAATCGTAGATGTAATCTGTAGAAATTTTCTTGTTAGGCCTTTGAGCATAGCTTACAAATGAAACAAAATAAAACAGTTCTAAAATAATATTTAGTTTTGTAGAAATGTATTTAAACAATTAAATAGAAAATAATATAAATTTGCATTTAGAATATGATCTTTATTAAACATATATAGACCTCACATACACACACAAAAACTAAATTCACCTGAATTCGCACCTGTGCATGTGAACTGGGAGCTGCAAATATTTAATTAAAAAACTAAGATATCATGGATGTTCTACTTCCACAATACTGTCCTTACAGTTCCCCTCAGGAACACATAGATACTGATTTTAAGAGACATTATATATTGTTGCCTAACTGATACATTAGCAGTAATGTAACGAAATAGAAATAACATTGTACTTAGAAGGAGTCCCAATTCCTCTCTTCCTGACAGAGGTTCCTAGGATGCACTAAATTGAATTACTGCTCGTGAAGTTTCAGTTCTGCTCTAAGATCTTTTTACAGCAATTTTACACTATTGCTTCCTTGCCCTCTGTGGTCACTCCTACATTTACACTTGATACCTAAATTAAATCCTGCTGATTAGTAGATTGAGCTGTGTTGAAAGTTCATGTCCACTTGAATTCTCAGAATGTGAACTCATTTATAAATTTGGCTTTTGCAGTTGTATATAGTTCAGATGAGGTCACCTGTATTGGAATGGGCTCTACATACAACATGCAGCCTCCTCATCAGAGGAGAAGAGGACCTCAGAAGCACAGGATCAAAGCAAGGAGTGTCAGCAAGCAATAGCAGCTAGGGAGAGGTGAAGAGTTCTTCTCTTAAGCCTTCATTAAGACTATGGTTCTTTTAATAATCTGATTTACAACTTCTAGATTGAGAGCCATGAGCAAACGTATTTCTATTATTTTAAGTGATCCAATCTGTGCCAATTTGTTATGGCAGCTCTGGGAACCCTAGTAGGTTTACCTTTTAGAGAAAGATATTAAATTGTATTTAAATTGTATTAAAATAACCAGAAATAAGTAACAATCTATAAGTATACAAATTTTTATACTATTGCTCTCAAAATGCCTATGAAATACACATACCTTAGGATAACAAAAAGAGAGATAATTGCCCCTCCACATAAATATTCATGTGACTGCTGATCAAAAAAATAATATTTAGGAAAGTGTTTTGCAGTTATAAATTACTATGTAAATGCCAGTCGTACGCTGCTTTATGTATGTTGGCTTCTAACTCCATCCACCACATAAATTAAGATGATTTTCCTTTCCCCACCCACATCCTAAAACCAATCATTAGCAGAGATATAAATTATTCCACACACCTTTCACAATTCATCTCAATGAAGGATGAAACTTGGAAATTTGAACTCATAAATCAGGGACAAGGCAGGAAACGTGCCACTGAGAGTTCGGTATACTTGTCTTTTGTCTACATTTTTATCAGTTGTGGAATTAATTACTAAATTAAATAAATATCAAAAATAAATTAAATTAAATTGATACCAACTACTTTTGAATGCATGTAATGTAAATAATTGCGATCAAAATTTGGATAGCACAAAACTTATCATGGCTTTCATTCATTTTGTTACTGGGGAAAAAAACACAACAGTGGTTTATTTAGAATTTAAATAAAAATGCCAACATGTTGTAGAAAATAATTTTAATAAATGTTATATCAGTATAAGGATTTTAGCTTTAATTTCACCCATAATGTAAGTTGAAAATATTTCCTGCCCCATTAACCCCACATTTTGAAAGCAATCATGGCTAATGTGTGTCTCCAGCCTATCCCATTTGTCATCCTAATCACCCTCCCTTATCTGTTAATGCTGCTCTTAGATACAAATGATCATTATTGGGATTCAATTTATCACTTCAAAATGAGTGTCAATACTTTGCTATTTCAACTGATTTTCAATATGATGAGTAGGAATGATGTCGTTAGCATTTAAAACAGTGGTTTTCAACCTTCCTAATGTCGCGAACTTTTAATACAGCTCCTCATGGGGTCGCGACCCACGGGTTGAGAACCGCTGATTTAAAGCATTTCTCCCCCTCCCCCCCGCCTTCTCTGACCTTACCTGAGTCTCTTTCTGCTTTCTGTTTCCATGTTTTGCCGTTCTTTCTTTTATTCTTCCACTTTTTCTTTGCCTATAAACAAGAACTGTTGCCATCTGTCCCGCCAACTTAACAGGGTTTCTGAGCAAGCAAAATAAGCATCTGCATCTTTTAGTGTTTTGTAAACTGTAAAGAATTATTCACATATTAGTGTATCATTTTACAGCAGCTCATCTTTTTTCTTTCCCTATTCCACTGACTTTGCCAAGGTTTGTAGTTAATGCTTCTTATTTCATCTTACAGAATGTCTTAATGAACCCATCAGTGTTATTTGAATGAACCGTGAATCTCTCTCTAATCATGACATGGTTGAATACCACCTAGTCATAATTTTGACTTCAACTTTCTACCATAATCTCATTCTCACCAGGTCCAAAAGCAAACTCATGACTATTGCTAAAAATTGTATTATTGTGCTCTATTGACTGTTTCACTTCCTCTAGGAATATCGTTTTCTTTTGATTTAGGTCTAAAATATTGCGAGTCCTTTTTACTCTGTATTTATTATATCTTTCATTATTACTTCCAAATAGCCAGACTTGTTGAGTCTTCCTTCATAATGAATCTTTTCGCTGTTTCTCTTTTGATAATTTTAGAGTTTTGTTTTTATTACTATTTTTCCCTTTCACATTTATTTTAAATTTTGCATTTATATCAATGTGATGTAGATATAGATCAATGTGATAAATATCACAGTGGATACTAGTTCTAAGTGAAAATTTAAAATGAGATGACAGATGTGTGGGGGAGAACTCATAGGACAAACAAAATGTTTATACATTGCGGAAATTAGCAGACACAGGATGCTGCCAATATTCTGCAGGCTGGAGGAAAGGGGGGCAGAGTCCACAGTAGTTTAGCTCTTATCACAACCGAAATTATTGAATTAAATTTTAGGCACCAGATTATAACAAGGACATTAAAAGTTAAAAATAGGGTTACTATGACATTAAAAAAGGCCAGAAAATGTTAAATACAGAATCACAGAAAGAACTAATTGCCATTGCTTAGATAATGAGTGAGGGGGTTGTAATAGGCAATACACAACGAGAGTTGTCTTCAAG
Source organism: Loris lydekkerianus (assembly GCA_963574355.1). Classification (NCBI taxonomy): domain Eukaryota; kingdom Metazoa; phylum Chordata; class Mammalia; order Primates; family Lorisidae; genus Loris; species Loris lydekkerianus. Next base: position 4,132 of record CAUYPK010065024.1, read on the forward strand.
TACTTAAAGAATGTGAAAGTGATATACATCGTGTTTTTCATTACACACACCTAAGAGAGCTTAGAAATTATGACTTTGATTTTGTTCCTTGAGAGGAATGGTTTTCTAGTAATTAATGCTAGAAAATTCCATACTGATCTCTGTTGTTATAAATGAAGAACTTAAAATAAATGTTAAAGGGGGAAATAGCAATGACAGCAAAACTCTAAAATTAGCAAAAGAAGAAAAAAAGGACACGTTGCCTTGAAAATAATGACTTAGATCACAAATGCAACACCAGAATCCTCACCCAGAGGTTGACTTTGACTCTAAAGAAAAATTTGTCTTTGATTCTAAAGAAAAATTGTGAAAAAGTATAAACATTGTAACTTCATATTTTCTTGCCAATTTAATTATTTTAGAAAAAAATCAATAGATTTAGAGATACAAGTGATTTTTTGTACATGGATGAATTGTATCACGCTGAAGACAGTCTTTAGTGTACCCGTCACATTGTACTCAATAGGTAGATTTCTATCCCTTACCCCCTTGTGCTGTCCCCTGTTTGTAGTTTTCAATGTCTATTATGTCACTTTGTGGCAAAATACAGCCCCCCTTTAAGTCCTGCTTATAGATGATAGCACATGGGTTTGTTTCTCTATTGTTCAGATATCTCACTTAGGATAATTATATCCCCATATCCTGTTGCTTCAAAGTTGCTACAGAAGACATGCTTTAATTCTTTTTCATGGCTATTACTTATGTATGCGTGTGTTTCTCTGTGTCTGTGCACACGTAGCACATTTTCTTTATCCCTCCTCAGTTGATGAGCACTTAGGTGGATTTCACATCTTTGAACTGTACATTTTGCTGTGATAAACATTCAGGCGCAGGTGTCTATGTTTGTAAAATGACTTCTTTTCTTCCTTTGAGGTTACACAGTAGTGAGATTGCTAGAGTGAATGGTAGATCTACATTCAGTTCTTTGAGGACTCTTCATACTACTTCTCAGAGACTTTGTACTAGTTTGCATTCCTACCAAGAGTGTATAATTGCTCACTTTTCACCCATTTGTGCTAACTCTCTATTGCTTTTTGAATTTTTATTACTAGCAAGGTTTGGTGGTACACACATTTAGTCCCAACTACTCAGGAGGCTGAGGCAGAAGGATCATTTGAGCTCAGGCATTTGAGGCTTCTGTGAGCTATGATGAAGCCATTGCACTTTGGTCCAGCAAACAAGTGAGACCTTGTCCTAGAAAAGAAAAAAAAAAAAAAAAAAAAAAAGGAAAAATCTCAAAAGCCTTTCTGATAGAGGCAAAGTAGTACCTCATTGTAGTTTTAATTTACATTTCCCTGTTAATTAGTGATGTTGAACTTATCTTCTTTAGTTTGTTAGTCATTGTTCTATCTGTTTTTGAGTAAAACCTGCTTATATGTTTTGCTCACTTTTTGGTGGAATTATTGTTATAATTTGAAAAAATTTGTCTGAGTCATTTGTAAATTTTTGGTATTAGTATTTTGTCATATATATATATATATTTTTTTTTTCAAAGTATTTTCTCATATTCAGAAGGTTTTCTATTTACTCTGCTGGTAATTTCCTTTATTGTACAGAAACTTTTTAGTTTAATTAAGTCCCATTTATTTATTTTGCTGTTGTATTTGCTTTTAGGATCTTATGCATAAACTTATTTGCCTAGGCCAATGTCTAGAACAGATATTCCTATTTTTCTTCTAGAACTTTAGTGGTTTCAAAACCTACATGTGAGTCTTCAATCTATCCTGAGTAATTTTTGTGTTGTCAAGACATGGGCTTCTGTTTCATTCTTTGCATGTGCCTATCCAGATTAGGGCATCCTTTCCCCAGTATATATTTTTATTTGCTTTGTCAAATCAGTTGGTGGTAGATCTATGGCTTTATTTATCAGTTTCTATTCTATAGAATGCATTTGTCTATATGTTTACCTTTATACTGGTATCATGTTGTTTTGGTTACCATAATCTTGTAGTATAATTTGAAGTCATGTAACGTGATGCCTCCAGATTTGCTCTTTTTGCTTAATATTTCTTTTGCAATAGGGATTCCTTTTGCTTCCAAATGAAGTAGAGAATTATTTTTTTCTAGATATGTAAAATATAACATTGGCATTTTGATCAAGCAGTAAGGACATTTTAACAATGTAATTTTTTGATTCCATGAGAATAGGATGATTTTACATTTTTTTTCTGTTATCTATTATTTATTTCATCAGTAGAGATCTTCCATTTCCTTGATTAAATATATTCCTTGGTATTTTATTTTCTTTGCAGCTATTGTAAATGATTCGAGTTTTCTTTTTAAATTTCACTTGTAGCTTGACTACTATTAAGGTGTAGTAATAACACTGATTTGTGAATATTAATTTTGTAATATGAAACTTTACTAAATTTATTTCTCAAATCTAGGAGTCATTTGGTGAAGTCTTTCAAGTTTTGTAGGTATAAGATCATATCATCAGCAAATAGGGATGGTTTGATCTCTTTTTTGAATTTATATGCCTTTTATTTCTTTCTCTTGCCTGATTGCTCTGGCTGAGACTTCCAGTACCACGTTGAATAGGAGTGGTGACAATAGGCACCCTTGTCTTATTTTAGGTTTTAAGGGAATGCTTTCAACATTTCCCCATTTAGTATGTTGTTGGCTGTGCGTTTTTCACATATGGCTTTTATTATTTGGAGGGAGAAGTTTCAGATATTCCTATAAACCTCGGCAAAAAAAAAAAAATATCTTAATAATTTTCTCAGACTTTATAAGCCTCAAGTACATCCCAAATATGTACAGAAGTACTTATTTAGATGAATTAAACACTCTTTTAAAAAGTAATTTTCTCATTCATACATTTTTATACTTTTTGTCTATGATCTTAATAGTTGCTGGATTTGGATTGGTTGGACTGGAATTTTTATAAATCTTTATGTTCTCTGCATTTTCCAAGTTACTCATTGAACATATGTCCTCTTAGGACAAAAACAGATGTTCTCATGTGCATATATGTGACAAAGGTATACAACATGTTCTCTCACTTTCTCCATCTATCTACCTACCAATCTCTCCCTTTCCCCTCCATCTCTATATCTCTGTCTCTCTCACATACACCCCACACCACACATATATATTTTAATGAACACATACGGAAATGTGAATGATAGAAAGGATTCCAAATTAACGATTGTCTCAGTAAAACATGACGCAAAATGGCAAGAGTTCACATAATTTTAAAGTGTGGTGACATAACCCTCATCTGGATAAAATGTGTAGTCAGAACTAGGTTAATGTCCAGAAAAATATGAGGTGATTAATAACCACTTAAATAAGTGTGGGAAGTCAGGAGGAGACAGAAGGTAGCAAGTTTGTACTTCGGGAGAAAAATTTCTATCCAAAATTTTGGAGGCAGAGAGGAAGACTATGCTGATGGTGGCCATATTGAAGCTATTCTGGTTAGTAGCTGGCATAGAGTTGAGAAAAACAATGAAGATGAAGACAAAAAAGCTAATCTGGTCCAGATATCCTATTAATATATGCATTGAGTGAAATGCAATGATTAAATACATAATTTAAGGTGAACTGAATAAGTGTATGAATCAGGTTTATCAACATCAAGCAGAATTTGCTATTTTTCTTACACTTGGGAGTGTCTATAAAGATATCTAGAGTAATGGAAAATGATATTTGCTGTATATTGACCTAGAATAACTGACTTTGAATAGTGTAGAGTAACAAGCATAGTTGAATTATAGGATGTGGTGATAAATGATAATCCACATATATTTGAAAATTTGTGATTTTTTAGAATTGTGCTCACATACCAAAAATAAGAAGGTAAGTGATTTTGACCAAAAATTATTATTTATTTAATGGATTGTTCATTTAAAAGTATAGATAGGTGGGAGAAAGCCCTTGTTTAACCTAAGTAAATGAAAGCTTTTCCCTAACGAGCACAGTATAAAGGTTTATGGTATACCTCTTGGTGAAGGGCTAAACTACCCCTCAACTTCTCTTGACCACTGCAAACAATGCACCCTAACCTAATCATTTGCACCTTCACATTAATCCTAAATGAAAAACAAAACTCAGTAAAAGAAAAGCATGTGTGTAGTAACTTATATATAGAATACACATGTGAATTTCAAAGATCCTAAACTGTCCTGTTGGAGTTTGTTTTGAAAATGTCAGACAATTTCTGATGAAACAATATGGTTGCCTCTGTGAAGAAATATGTTCATGCCAAATCAGCCATCAAGGAAATCATTAACAGCACAAACAGAGAAGTAAATATGTGGATCCCCTAAGGAGATAAAGTATTTATATATCTTGTCTTAGAAACTCATTTGTGTTCAGCCTAACAGGTAGTCCCATACAAAGATGCCATCTGCCAAGTGAAGTAAAACAAATTCCAGATCTCAAATAATATATACTACAGCAATTTGAATTAATGTGAATATATAAAACATCTTTTACTCACTTTAAAGAGAGACAAGGTATTTTCTTTGAGTAAATTAGTTGTGATGATTACAGACCTGCCCAGAGGCACTAAACTACTATCACATGTTAATATGCATATAAGGAAGACTGAGGAATAAAAGATTAATTATTCTCCTGTTTCTACCCTAACTGCCCATACCAGTTAGACTGCAGCACAGAGAATTAACTATACCCTCAGTTCTTAGCATAGTCTCATCATGAGCACTGCTGTGGACCCTTTCTTGACTATTAATCTAATTGTGTCCTTCGCATTTTTCTTCTTCATTTTCTACCCCACTGACAGCCATTCAGGCAGACTTGATTTGTTCCTGTGAAATTTGCTTTTCTAAAAAATATTATTAATATTAATATACATTAATAGTCATTTTCATTATATCTCATTCTTTTTTATTTTCCTTAGACTTAATTCTTTCTCAATTCAATTCACATAGCTAAATTTAACTTCCTGTCGAGCCAATCATTATTAACATTGTTATCTACTATGGTATGGTGTCCCCCACATTTTATGTAGTCCCCTGCCCTATGATGGATACCTTATCCAAATTCCTATCACCCACTGTATCCCTACCTGAAACAACAGTGCAAGGAACATCTCTTGCGAATCTCTTAACAGAGCTATGGGAGAGGAAAAACAAATGGAGACAAAACAAACAAGCAAACTTGTTCACACACATATGTAATGGAACTGCTTGTTATAATATGAGATTATTTTATGTTAATCTTGACTATTGTCAGATATCTTGTTGGAATGATGATAGCTGTTGATGTTCCTGATAGGTACATGAATGTCAAGGTGAGAATGTTGAGATAAATGAACGTACATATATGTTCATATCTCGACATTCTCACCAACAAACAGCATGAGCCAGCTTTCTGATTATTTTCAAGAAAGTGTAATAGCATAAAGAGTTTTCCCTCTCTCACTCTCAATCCACTTTTCTTTTTCTTTTATTTACTAGTAAGTATGGGAAACGTTTCAGATGCTGTTAACCCTTTGGTTTCACTCTTTGGCAAATTACCTATTTGATAAATATTACATTAAATTAGGTGTGTTGGGGTAAGTAATATAAACCTTTAACAAAAACTCTAAGGGCAGGTGGAATGTAAGAGCTCATAAAAAAAGATATTTGTTTAAAGCAATGCAGAGCAAGCAGGCATGTGTTGCTGCATAGTGGGGATATCTACTCCACGGCTGACTTTCTATAATGCCTTTGATCGCGGTGCTAGTGTTTTGGGAAGCTGGCATCATTTTAGCACCTACATGCTAGAGTACTTGAGAGAATAAATGAAACAATACACCAAAGACACTAAAAACAAAGCCCGGTCTGATCAGACATCAATATTTCATCAATATTTTTAGTTTTTCTAATTTTGTGCTATTTTACTTATCACGTGAAGTTAGTAAATAAATGCAATATTAATGAAGGGACACATATTACATTCCGATGAGCTGCAGACCATCGCAGCATCACCCTCGCTCCATTTGCTGTGTACTCACTTTCACATCCTTTCTGAGCTCATTTGAACAAAGCTCGCATCAGGACATGAAGTGAGAAGCCAAAAACCTGTTAGCTCAGCATTCTCCTTACATTTGTAAAATGCCCTGATTAAATGTTTTAAAAGTTACTAGGACAGCAAATGCTTATCTTAAAAGTTAACTAAATAATGCACTCTGGAAATGCAAACTACTCCATATCACTAATAATTGCTTGCACCTAGTCCAATCATTTTTTTCATCCATAAGCAAAATCTTAGTTGCAAATGTTAATATTGCTCTTGTTTCTAATTAGATCTAATTTGCTGCCTCTAGGTATGAATTTGGTTCAAATATCTCATGTTTTATAATGCGCATAAATAAATAAGATATGTTCAGGAGAAACAAATAAAGAGTTATGAACCACCTTACCAAAACCCGTTTACATAATTTTATGAGCAGCTTATGAGATACTAGGCAGGGGTGGCGAACAAGTTTGACTACGCGCTCGGAGATCGCTCCTCAGAGGTCCCTCCTCAGAAGCAGCATAACAAAATCCAAACTTGGCAAAGAGCCACAGTATACAAAATAATGATAAGAGGCAAAGAGCCGAAAT
>CAUYPK010065026.1:0-25168 GCA_963574355.1 Loris lydekkerianus
CCAGCCAGGGAACTGAGGCAGGTACAGGTGTGAGCTCCAGCTGGGGACTGAGGCAGACACAGATGTGAGCTCCAGCCAGGGAACTGAGGCAGGCACAGGTGTGAGCTCCAGCCGGGGACTGAGGCAGGCACAGGTGTGAGCTCCAGCTGGGGACTGAGATAGACACAGGTGTGAGTTCCAGCCGGGAACTGAGGCAGGCACAGGTGTGAGCTCCAGCCGGGGACTGAGGCAGACACAGGTGTGAGCTCCAGCCAGGGAACTGAGGCAGGCACAGGTGTGAGCTCCAGCCGGGGACTGAGGCAGGCACAGGTGTGAGCCCCAGCCAGGGAACTGAGGCAGGCACAGGTGTGAGCCTCAGCCAGGGAACTGAGGCAGGCACAGGTGTGAGCCCCAGCCGGGGACTGAGGCAGACACAGGTGAGAGGTCCAGCCGGGGACTGAGGCAGGCACAGGTGTGAGCGTCAGGGCCGGCAGTCGCTTTGGTCATGGACATTGTGTGAGGGAAAATTGGCTTGGACCCCTGGCTGGAGTAATCAGGTCCAGATATCTGGGGCAGTTTTCTGGAGGAGCCTTTCCTTAAGAAGGCAGTCACTGCGGGGAATGCATACCCTCAGCAGCCCTTCCTGGGACGCAGTGATCTGCCGGAACAGAACAGGGGCCCCCTGCCTTCACTGCTTGGACATTTTCTGAGCAAGCAATTGGAGCCATCATGAGTTCATGATCCTGACTCCAATCTGACTTTCTCTCTGTACAAGGGATGGACATATTGGGCACAGCTCCTGAACTGTAGTTCAGCTTGCAGTGCTGAGTGGAAGAAATAGCGATTTTCATGAATAATGCTCTAGTGGCAAATGTGTTCTACCTCTCTGTGGAATGGGGATGGAATCTGGGGCCTCTTCTTCAGGCTTGCCTTCCCTTCTGTGCGGCATGTGCCGCTTCTGATCCGAGAGGAGCAACCTTTGATCTGGGTGGTGAGGCCCTGGCGTGGGCCGTGGGCAGGAGCATGCGTGGAGTTGACAAGTCAGGCTTGAATCTCCGGCTTGAATTCTGGCCCTGCCATTGCCTTGCTGTGTGAACTTGGACAAGCTACTCAACCTCTCTGATCTTGTTTCTTCATCTTTACAAAGGGCTGATTATAATACCTGTAGAGTAGTTGAGAATGGAGCAGGTGGTCGTGCTGATCTCAGTAAGCTTTCTTTATTATCCACCATCGTTTTTATTATTACAGTTCACATGCAGTGATCGTCACTTGTAATGCTCACTGTTAGAGCCCATAGCCAGGCCTGCCCGGAGAAATAACAGAGATGATAGTGAATGGCAACATTAGACCCTGGCTTGCCGGGCATAGGGCAAGTGTTTACATGAGTGACAGCACTTAGTTCTTACACTGCTAGAAGGTTGGTTTTCTCACTGTGCCCATTTTACTCATTGGGAAGTAGAGGTTCCCAGCAGAAGTGCCTTGGGTGGGACTGGGATTCATGCTCAGGATAGTGATTCCAGAGCCTGTGCAAACACTCGGTACGCCTCTCTCAAAACTGCCTGTGCAAAAATGCCTCCTGTTCTTTCTTCTACACAACCAGTGTTCTTTCTTGGATGCAAGAGCCAAGAGTTGCAGGCAAGTGCGCGCATACAGACCCACAAACCATGCCCTTCCCAGTAGTCCTCCAGCCCCCTTGAAATCACCACTTTCTCCACTCCAGGGACCTCTGCCCTCTGCTACACGGGGAACATTTCCTCCTGGGTGCTGCGTACACAGAACCCCTCAGACCCCCTCAACTAAACCCTCCCACACCCCAAGAGATGTGAGTCATCTCACGCCCCGGCCTCTCCCCTCATACTCAGGTCCCGTTCACCGGCCCAGATTCCTCAGCCCACACAAATCACACACACCCACAGGCAGAATTCAGAGGCACCCGGGCGCCTGCGCACAAACACGCATGGTGCACCTGCCACCTGGAGACATTTTCCACCCAGTTCCCCAAAACACAGCCGCGTGCACCCTTCTGGCTTTGCTCACTCCCCACTTGCCAAGAACTCAGAACCCCTCCCAGCCTTGTAAGCGGGGAGTTCAGACGGCAGAGGCTGCGGTGTGCTCGGTCTCCATTTTAAACATGCGCTTATGCTGTTAATGGCCCTTTTAAGAAGAAAAAATATATATCATCCAAACAAAATAAACTACCATTGGGCATGTCTTTGGCGCTTGGCTGTGAATATGTGACAAGTAGACTTGTCTAAAAGACCCAGATGCCCAGGCTGGGAGGAGCCAAGTCCTTCCACAGGGCCATTACACCAGTAGAAACCGATTTCCCAGCAATGGGAGATAAAAGCATCTCAGAGATTCTCTGCCAGCCACTTTGGGGGTTGGTGGTGGAAGGCACCATTAGGTGAGAAGAGGAAGCAAATAGTGGGGTCTGTGTTGCCGAGAGAGCCGAGAAAGAATGTCCCTGCACAGCCTCCCTCGCAGCTCCAGCTTCCGGCCACTCACCCTGACTTCTGCTGGGGCCCTGGAGAGCTGGAGGGAGGCTCTGTGAGCCCCTCCTGAGATGCTCCGTCCACAGGGCAGCGGGCGAGTGGCCCCAGCTGACCCGAGGGAGGACAGAACCCCAGCCCCATCTTCTAGGAGGACACCAGCATGAGAGAGGCAGAGTGGGAGGGGCACGGTAATGGGGCAGCAACCTCTGCTGTTTTGCTCCAACACTGTTTCTCCCACAGCTCTTCCCAGGCCTCCACAAGTCTAAATATAACTAGATCTCAACTGTGTACTGAAGATTTTGTATGTAATGCTCTTTGTGTCCTTAAATGACAAAAAGATGTTTGGATTTGTGAGTACTAGAAGGCAGGGTGAAGTTTCTGTAAAGTGGATCAGCCACTTCCCCCATGGGTAGTTTCTGGCTTGTGAAATCCCACGTGGCGGTCGGGCTGGAGTGCCGGCAGGGTCCTGGCTCTGGCCAGAGAAGGCTTCGCTCAGGAGAGGAGGAGGCTTCAGCACCTCGGAGAGCGCTCCTGCCGCTGCCGGGTGGTGACCACGGGGCTTGCATCCCCTCAAGCTAAACCATATCTGCTGGCTGTGGCCACCTGGCCCCAAACTCCCCAGCACGCTCAGCTTCAGAAGTTTGGGTGGTTCCCCTCTGCTAGTGTGTGAGTTCCTGACTCCAAGAAATGCCACCGCTTGGGTTGTGTGCCTGGTTTCCACCTCTATATGGATTAAGCAGAGCTCCTGCTAGGTGTCACACCATCTCCTGGGTCATCCCAAGCAGCATGTCCAAGCTGGTGGAGGTGGGCTTGGGGCAAGACTTCAGTAAGACTTACAGAAGTTGCTCAGAAGTCTAAGGTTCGTTTCTGTCTCAGATTGGGTGTCTTCTGTTCCCATGGAGTGTAACAGGTGTACAGCCAAAGGCAGGCAAAGGAAGGATTTTGTCTGGTGCAGCCAATGAAAGTGTTTTGCCACCACTCTTTTTAAATAAATATCAGTGGGTTAATTCTCTGGTCCAGTCCCCCTTACATAGTGGCCACTGGCCACATGTGGCTTTTTTGTATTAAATCATAAACATATAGATCATGTATACATGTGACTATTTGAATTTAATTTTAAATTAATTGAAATGAAATAAAATTTTAAAATTCAGCCACCCAGTTGTACCAGCCGAATTTTAAGTGCTCAGTAACCATATGGGACTAGCGGCCACCATACTGGACAGTTGGAAGAGAGGACAATGCTGGACAGCACTGGTCTGGAATGAAAGGTTCATGTGGGCAGCAGGGTGTGTCCTCTATGGTCACTGCTGTGTGCTCAGTGACTAAGATAGTGCTGGCCCATGGTCACTCAATACATGGCGGTAGAATGACCGAATTGGGCAAATAAATTCCGTAGAATTTGATGATTTCATTTGCCATTATTATTTTATATGTCCATTTCATTCTTAGAAGTTAGAACTGGACGTAGGCAGTTACAGCAAAATTTTCCCCTAAGACTCCCCTCCGCAGGTCAGCCTCACTCTAAAACTGTCCTTCTCACAGCCCCATTCTAAATACCTGATCAGTTTTGTTTTGCCATTGTCTTCATTGTGGCTTGTTAGAGATTGCTGTGTGTTTTTTTTTTTTTGTTTTGTTTTGTTTTGCAGTTTTTGGCTGTGGCCAGATTTGAACCCGCCACCTACGGTATATGGGGCCGGCACTCTATTCCTTTGAGCCACAGGCGCCGCCCTGATTGCCGGTGTTTTTATATGAGAAGGGATGATGGTGCTGGATACAGTGAATAAGGAGTGATGATCTGATGGTGAGACGAGGCCCTAGCCCGGAGATGTTTCTGGACCACTATTTAATGTGTAACGTCCATTGCAAAGTGCCAGGAAAGACTAGCAGACAAGTCAGTCCCTGCGACTTGCCCCTTCTCACTCTGTCTCGGCCCTGCTTTTCATTCACTGTGTCCTGTGTTCAAGGCACAAGGCAGGAAGGCGCGGGCTGGCTTCAGTGGATCAGCCTGTGGACACTGATTGCTGATGAGCGCGTGGTACATGGTTTGCAGTGATATAGAAGATTGGAAAAAAGAAACAACGAAGAAAGGAAATGCAAGAAATGGGATGTGACAGCTTCTCCCAAAAAGAATAATCAGTCTGCTCAGAGATGCAGAATTACTTAAACTATGTGAGGTGATTGGGGTTTCTCATTCTAGACTGGGACCCTGCCTAGAAGCGCCACAGGTGTGAGTCCGGGGAGGGGAAGAGAGACGTGTGTGTCTTTGCAGGAGCAGCAGAGTCTTCCTGGGGAGGCGATGCCTGAGTTGGGTCTGGAAGGGTGGCAGGCTGACCAGTGTCCTACGACTGCCGACCTTATTGGGGGCTCCTCCCATCTCAGCCTCGGCGTTTTCATCTCTGCGGTGGAATCGTCACACTTTTTCCTTTGCTGCGTGTGCTGTCTCCCTCCTTCCCAGGAATGTCACAGGTGTTATCTGGATGTTGTAGAAGAACTGAGTCAGTCCCTCTGTGGCTGGTGGGGCGTTGCAATTGGGTGGGGTGTGCACCTGCCACGGTGCTGCTCTGGGTCACTGCTCACACCCAGGAAGACGTGCTGGAACACAGATAGTTGGCCCCAGCCCCAAGCTTCCGGCGATCCTAGGACCCCACCCTGAGCACCACATGTCTAGGCTGGTGCCTCCTAACTCTGGGTGCATGTTAGAATCCCCGAGAATGTTCCTAGGGGAGACTGTTAGAAACGCCAAATCTCCAGCCTGCCACAGACCGCCGGGGTCAGGATCTGTGAGTTCACAATGTGCCCAGGTGGCTGCAGCACAGGAGACCCCACTTAGACACTTCCAGTTTAATCCCAGTTATAGAAAGGGCTGCCTGGGGTCCTTTGAAAAATGCTGATGCCCAGGCCCCATGCAGAGGTGCTGATGGAGGTGCTCTGGGTGCAACCTAGGCTTGGGGATTCTTTTTAAAACTCCACAGGTGATGCCAAACTTCATCTCACGTTGAGGCCCACTTGTCCAAGGCAGCTGTAGCTGCGCGTTGGAATCATTCGGAGCCCTTTGATGACCGACCTGAGCTGGATTTGTCCAAGACTATCAAAACCAGAAACTTTGAGGGTGGCATCCCAGCCTGGGTATTTGATAAAAGCAGTCAAGGCCAAGAACAACTCTAGGTAGATTTTTTCAAACTGTTGAGTCAAGTGGCTCATGAAATTAATAATAGTGCATTTTTTATGAAGTGAGCTAGAACATTTCCAAACATGACCCCTCTATCCCAGTAAGGATAAGAGTCTTCGTGTTTCTGTCTTCCCCATGTTGGTGTCTTTTCTTTTTCTTTTATTTATTTTTTTGAGACAGAGTTTCACTATGTCGTCCTCAGTAGAGTGATGTGGTGTCACAGCTCACAGCAATCTCCAAGTCTTGGGCTTAAGCGATTCTCTTGCCTCAGCCTCCCAAGTAGCTGGGACTACAGGTGCCCACCTGGTAATCTGGTAATCTGTTTTTGTTGTTTTTGTTGTCATTGTTGTTTAGCAGGCTTGGGCCGGGTTCGAACCTGCCAGCTCTGGTGTATGTGGCCAGTGCGCTAACCACTGAGCACAGATGCTAAGCCTTTCTGTTTGTTATGAAGACACCTGTCATCGGATGTAGGGACCAGCCTAAACCCAGAATGATCTCATCTCAAGATCCCTAACTTAGGTCTGCAAAGATCATTTTCCCAAACAGGGGCTGAAGGTTTGGATGTATCTTTGGGGGGCACTATTCAGCCCACTACGGTATCTTACAGACTTTAGTTTGAAGGTGCTCCCTCCACACCATAGGCAGTGATCCCCAGATTTCCTGGGAAGGTGGGTTCTAGGACCCCCGTGAATACAAAGATCCGCAGATGCCCAAGTTTTGGATATAAAATAGTGTAACCTATACTCAGCCTTCTGCACACTTAAGCCATCTCTCGGTTACTCACAGTACCTAAAACTAAGCCAATGCTAGATTAATGGTTGCCCCCGAGTATTCTGTTTATATTATTTTTCATTATTGTGTTGCTATTCTTTTTGAGGTGTTTTTTAAAAAATAGTTTTGATTTGTGGTTGGTAGAACCCAGGATTCGGAACTTGAAGACACGGAGGGCTGACTGTGTTTAACAACGGGAGTAGGACCAACAGGGAATTCCTTTGGAAGAACGAGACTCACTGTTTTGTTTTTTAAGTCTATTTTGTTCCAAGTATCATGCTGGACATTTTACTGTAGATGTTATTTCTTTTATTCCTTAAAACAATGCCTTGAAATGAGCCATGCCGCCCCCACAGAAGAGAAAGGGGAGGCTCACAGGGTTACGGAGGGTGCCCCACGTTGCCCCGCAGCCAGTCTCCTGGGGCTGTCCGGCTTTCAGGGAGTGAAGGCCGCGGTGTCCAGGTGGGGGCTCTCCTCCCCCAAGGTGACTGAGACATCCTGTGTCCCTCGGGGGCACAATGTCAGCTCTGGGCCTGCTGGGGGCTGACTGTGGGAGGGGTGTGTGCAGAGGTGTCGAGGCCCCTCCCAGGCTCAGCCCCCATGGATGCTTAGTCAGCAAGGAGGGGGGTTGTTGGAGGAGGGGTTCCCTCTGGCCACTCACACACTGCCTGGCCAGGTCTCTAGCAAGGCTGGCCGCCTCCTCCTTCCTGGCTGCCTCCTCAGACCCACTCTGTTCTGCCCTCCTTGGTACCCTCCTTGCTCTAAGCCTGGCCATCCTGGCATGGCAGATGTTCCAGGAGGGCTGGGGCGGGTGCTGCCGGTCTTGGCCTGTCCACCCTTGGCTACTCCCACCAGTGTCCGGCAGGTGGGTGGAAGCTTTGTCGTGGGCTCCCTAGCCAGGACAGGCCCTGATGTAACACTGTCCCTGGGTGTTTGCACCCACCTAATGGGACGTGCTGTTTCTCTGGGTGACGAGGTCACAGATTCCCCCAACAGCACTGTGGTCTGAGGCATATCCCAGTTTAGGAAGAGGCTAAGTTTCAAGTGGGGCTTAGTGAGAACACACAACACTTCTTCCACACACACACACACACACACACACACCTGTGAATGCCACAGCATCTGAATTGGGGGCTCTACCTCTGAGTTCTGTGCTAGGCCCCCCATCTCATGGGTGGATTTGGGGGTGTTCTGTGGAAGTTTAGGGCTGAGGGTCACAGCTTGGAGACACACCCCAATTTTCTGGCCCCCTAGGTACAGAGCCAGCCTCCAGGAGTCCTTCCTGTGTACCCCAGTCCCAGGCATGAGGAGTGCTGGTACTGGACATAGGCCTTGGTTTGTCTCCACAACTGGGCCAGGTGACAGGATGGCAATGTCTCTCCCAGGGCACAGCAGGCTGGGGCAGCCTCCTAAGGCCATTGTGGGTGGCCCACTCCTCTGCAGAGTGAGAAGGGGCTCTGTGAGCTGGAGGCTTTTAAAAAAAACACAGCTTTTTTGACATATAATTACACAAACCATACAGTTCACCTGTTTAAACTGCACAGTTCTGTGGTTTCTAGAACATGCAGATTTACGCAACCATCCCCACTGTGGATTTTAGAACATTTACTTTACCTCAGAAAGAAGACCCGTACCCAGCTATCACTGCCCCATTTGCCACCCCCAGGCCTCGGCAGCCACCAGTGCACTGTCTTTGGAGCTGCCTGCTCTGGACACATGCGGAGTCCTACAGGACATGGTGTGTCTGTGTCTCAGCGTCCTGTCCTTGGGCCGACCACGCTGTAGTCCCCGTCAGGTGAAACCCAGGATGCCCAGGTAAGTGTGAGTTTCAGATGAACAACAAATAGTTTTTTAGTGGACATATGTACACCTCAAAGGTATTCATGGATTATCTGGAATTCAAGTTTAACTGGGCATCCTGTATTTTATTTGCTAAATCTACCTTCCAAGATAGTGCCTCTGGTCTCATGGAGCTGGGGGTACGACTGAGGCCAGGATGGTAGGCCAGCCCCCAAAGCTGGGAGCGCCCAAGGAAGGGGAGAGTCTCAGTCCAGTCCTTAGCACCCCATCCTCCTTCAAGGGAGGCTCCAGCTTCCAGATAAGGACAAACAATAGTTAAAAAATGAAGGTCTAATTGCCGAACAAAATGTGGTCTGTCCACACTTGGCCTTAAAAAGAAGGGAAATCTGGACACCTGCTCTGACATGGAGGGACCTTGAGGACATCTGACAGCTGTGCCCAACCCTTGTATAGAGGTGTCAGTGAGCTGAGGACAGGTTCAGGGATGGGAGTCCCTGCTGTGCCAGCCTGTTCCCAGCTTGAGCTGGGTGCAGGAAGGCCACTGTCCAGCCAGGTCAGGCCTTCATAAAGGACCTCTTCTCCCAGGCCACCCCATTGGGACCCACTGAACCTAATCCCAGGGTCTGGTTCCCCCACTTTTCCATCCTCACACCGTGACTGCCCCAGCTGCCCAGCCAGCTTGGCCATCCACTCCATCACGGACATTTTTTTTGTGCCAGGGCCTCCCAGGTTGGGGCTGAGGTTGACTCTCCGGAATGGTGTGTGTTGGTGCCCTGGGGTCAGGCCCAGGTGCTGCCCTCAGGGGCCGCAGCCTCCTGGGGAAGGTGCTGCGGCCCAGCAGGGCAGGCAGGAGTGTGAAGCCCTGTACTCCAGTCCAGTTGCTTCCAGTTGCTTCGTGGCAGTGGGCCCGCTCTTTGGGGCTAGCTGCTTCCCCCAGCAGGCCAGTGGCACTGCCCCAGCTCAGGGGTACAAAGACGCCAACCAGTGTGGGGGCACCAGTGCTGGACTCCCATATCTCAGGGTGCAGCAGGTTCCGCCTCTGAGCTGCTGCCGTCTTCCTCCCTGCATCCCCCATTTTCCCGCACGTACCCCTCTTCCCCCAGTAAATCATGTTCACAGGACCCAGTTCAGGCTCTGCGTTGTCCATCACTTTTCCAAAGAAGGCTAAAGTGGGACGTGGGCAGCCCCGTCTCTGGAAGCAGAGGACCCTCAAGGCTGTGTCTGGGACTCAGCCCCTCAGCTCTTTTTGCTCAGGTATCCTCTGCCCGGGGTTGGGCATGTTCACTATCACCTGGAGGCTGAGGTGCCTGTGACACGAGCCCATTCCTTCTGGGGGCTCCTCACAGGTTGAGTGGGGAGGATGCGCTTGGGAACAGTAGGAGTCAGTCTATAGCCGGCAGCTGTCTGGAGGCCGCGGGTGCTGTTGGCCCTGTGAGCTGGGGGTGCGGTGGCATAGGGGGTGTGAGCTGGCTTGGATTAGTGAGAGCTGGGTGGTAGGAGTGGGGAGTCTGTGAACAGTCTCAGCCAGAGCAGCCTGGGAGGGGTCAGGACCGGTCCTGACTGGGGCTGTAGAGAGGCAGCAGGGAGTGTGCCAGAACAGCCACTGAGGTCACTTGGGGCTATGCTGCAAGCTTTGGCTTCCACACCTGGCCTGGATCTTGGCCTCCATGGCAGGACGCGTGAGTGGGGTGATGAGGGCACGGCTGTCCGGCGGGTGCCTTGCCTACAGCTGCTGCTTCTGCCAGTCCTTGCCCTCTGGAAAGAAAGATCTGAGGTTGCCAGATTCTCTGACTTTTCAGGAGACCCAGGAGATCTGAACTTCGATGTGAAATCTCTTGGTTTTGAAATGCTAGCCATTAATTCCAATTTTTATGAGAACACTGTGTGTGATAAATAAGACCTGTTTGCTGGCGAGTTGCAGCCTCCACCGTGCTGAGTGGGAGGAGCAGGTGACAGGCCCTCTTTCTCCCTTAAAAGCCCTTCCCAGGGTGAGCCCCTCCGCTGGTGCTTGGCTGGGATTGTAGCTGATAACTCAGGAGCCTGGCCAAGGTCTCCCACGTCAGGCTCTGGGCCGAGGCAGTGACAAGTTTGGACCATTCCATGATGAGAAAGCGGAAGGTCAGAGAGGGTCAGACACTTACCTGAATATAGACAGCTAATGCGGAAGGTCAGAGAGGGTCAGACACTTAGCTAAATCCACACAGCTAAGAGGTATGGCAGGAAATGAGCCTGGTCTGCTGATGGCTTGTCCTTTTTACTTCATTACACTAACATGAACAATAGAATTTGCCACGTTAACCACTTTTAAGTATACAATTCAGTGGCATTAATTACATTCGCAGTGCTGGACAACTGTCATTGCTACGTCCAAAACTCTTCCATCACTCCAAAGTGCACCGCCATTAAACAGTACCACCTCACTCCTCCTCCCCGGTACTCGTGAGTCTTGTGTCTCTGTGAATCTGACTGCTGTGGGGACCTCATGTGAGCAGGATCCTCCTGTGACTGTCCCGCTGTGACTGGCATATTTCACTTAGTGGAATGACCTCAAGGTTCATCTGTGTTGTGGTGGGGTCAAGATTTCTCTGTAAGACTGAGTCATATTCCACTCAGTGTGTAAACCACACTTTGTCCCTCCACTGGCCCGTAGATGGACACTGGGGTTGTTTCTACCTTTTGGCTGTTGTGGCTCGGGCTGCTAAGAAACTGGGCACACACATGCTTGCTCCAGGGCCTCCCTTCATTGCTTTTGGGAATATCAGGTCTCTGGATTTTAATGTCGTTGGCCCCTTCCCCAGTGCTCGGGTCTCCCCACAGTATTCCTGCTGAATGATCTTCCATGCTTGGATATCTGCAGCAATGGGGACCTCACTGCCTTGATAGCCAGCCTGTTCAGTGCCCAGAGTACAGCCCAAGCTCATGTCCCTTAGAGCTGCCCCCACTGTCCCACAGCCCAGGATGTGCTGCTTCCTCCTGCTTGTGACGTCCCTCCCCAGCCTCTTCAGCCAGGCCTCTGCCCGTGCAGGGGCTTCCCAGTGCATTCTGGCATCTGAGCCCTCACTGTGCACACAGACTCCAGCCTCTACAGCCCAGTTTCTAGGAGAGAACAAAATCCAGCTGCAGGAAGCAGGACAGATGTGTTTTTAGAAACGACCATCAGTGTGGTATAAATTATAAAAATGCACCATGGTCTGTTTCCTCAACACAGACCCCACCAAATGTCATCCGCAGAGGAAGGGAAAACGGAGCGCTGTGGCCGTGTCCACTCACCATCGCGCGTCCCTCCTCTGCTGCCGTCCCAGGCGCTCACTCTGTTCTTGTCTGTTTCCCCAGGGACGTACCAGGGCCAGTGGGTCGGCGGCATGCGGCAGGGCTATGGTGTGCGGCAGAGCGTCCCCTACGGCATGGCCGCAGTCATCCGCTCGCCCCTAAGGACGTCCATCAACTCTCTGCGCAGCGAGCACACCAATGGCACGGCGCTGCACCCCGACGCGTCCCCGGCGGTGGCCGGCAGCCCGGCCGTGTCCCGAGGGGGCTTCGTGCTGGTGGCCCACAGCGACTCGGAGGTCCTCAAGAGCAAGAAGAAGGGGCTGTTCCGGCGCTCGCTGCTCAGCGGGCTGAAGCTGCGCAAGTCGGAGTCCAAGAGCAGCCTGGCCAGCCAGCGCAGCAAGCAGAGCTCCTTCCGCAGCGAGGCCGGCATGAGCACCGTCAGCTCCACTGCCAGCGACATCCACTCCACCATCAGCCTGGGCGAGGCCGAGGCCGAGCTGGCGGTCATCGAGGATGACATCGACGCCACCACCACCGAGACCTATGTGGGCGAGTGGAAGAACGACAAACGCTCGGGCTTCGGCGTGAGCCAGCGCTCGGACGGGCTCAGGTACGAGGGTGAGTGGGCCGGCAACCGGCGGCACGGCTACGGCTGCCTGACCTTCCCCGACGGCACCAAGGAGGAGGGAAAGTACAAGCAGAACATCCTCGTGAGCGGAAAGCGGAAGAACCTTATCCCGCTGCGGGCCAGCAAGATCCGTGAGAAGGTGGACCGGGCCGTGGAGGCCGCCGAGCGGGCTGCCACCATCGCCAAGCAGAAGGCCGAGATCGCGGCTTCCAGGTAGGAGGGCCAGGGTGTGGGCCTGGGCAGCAGGGCCCTTCGTGGTCACATGGCCAGGTGTTTGTGGGCCTGGTATGGACGGTCACTCTGTTCCTCAAGGCCTTGGGTTGAGCCCAGTTTGAGGCCGACGCTGGTGTTTCTTGAACTGTGCCCAGGAACTCCGGGGTGCCTAGGAGATTCTTGGAGGGGGCTGTGGGCAGGGGCCAGGAAACAGTTGATCTGAGGGTGCTGGGGCCTATGACCTCCCCAAACAGAGCAACAGCTTGCACTGGGCTCTGTGCTGGTGTTTTGAGAAGGGGGCTGTTCTGCTGTGTGATGTATGGGACGCTGCTGCCTGGGGCGGGGCGGTGCTGCAGGAATATGGAGAGAGCCTGGAGCTGCCCTGGGCACCCAAACCTGGGGCCCAAATCCTTGCTGGGCACTCACCAAGGAGTTTTAGGGCAGTAGCTGTTCTGAACAGGCTGCAAGACATTGAATTTGGGGTTCAGCAGGGCCCCCAGCCCTAAGGAACAGGTCCAGGGGTGACCACAGTGGGAGCAATGTGGATTCAAGAAGTCTGTGTGTGGGGCAGGGACTCTGGGGCTGGAGGCAGTTTCCCAGACCTGGTTCCTGGGGTGCTGTGGAGGTGGGCGTGTGCACGTGGGCTCAGCCCCAGCGAGGCTGAGAGGCCTCAATGGACATGCCGGCAGGAGCTGCCCCCACAGGTACACACCAGGCTCCACAGTCATGGTTACTCGGGCTCTATCAAGGCTGTGGAAGGATAAAACCCACCGGCTTTTGCAGGTCAGCGTAGGGCCCTCAGGGTCTGCCTTGGGAGGCACGGGGCTTGGTGCAGGCACTGGGGGCTGCTCCAGACAATTCTGGAGAATTCTGTGTTCCCAGTGGGCCAGGCCCAGATCCTTCTAGGAAAGCCCGAAACTGAGATCCTACTCGGCCCACCTGACCCTGCTGCTCTTTGGACTTGGGCCACTTGGTCCTAATGGGCAGTGAAGGCACACAAAAGGCATCTGTGGCGTGTTGGCAGGACAGCTGTCACTCACAACTTCTGAGGTTTAGAGGGACACGGGATTGACCTCAGGAAGCTGAGAGAACAGGGGGCTAACCACCCGGGCAGCCCCCTTGTGTTGTCCTGGAAATGCTCAGGGAGGAAAGAAACAGGAGAGTCTGTGATGACTCACTGGGGATTTTAAGGCCAAATCAGAGCCAATGGTTATTGTTTCCATCATAAAAGTGACGCTTGCTGCATGCAGGAAAACTGGAGGCGATGCCTGAAAGGAAGACAGTGTGTCGGCTGTGGTCGGATGTGTCGCCCGAGACTCTCTTGGGCGCTGGGTGCCGTTTTTCATGGGTTGTATTTCATGCTGTGTCCTGCTGGCCACTGTGCGTGAGAGGTGTTCATGGGCTTGGGGGTGCAGCCCAGAGGATTTGGGGTGGTCATGATAGCTCAGGCCTGAGGTGGGAGCTCTGGAGGCGGCAGAGGACGAGTCTCAAGCCTCTTCCTTGCTACAGGGCTGGAGCTGCAATTTCTCAATGGGTTTGAGCTGGGGGTGGGAGCTGGTGAATGGCTGGCTCTGAGGACCTTCCACTGGAGTGTGAGAGCCTCCTGCAGAGTGACTGGACCAGCCCGCAGTGGACTCTAGTTGTGGCTGCCCTGTGGTGGTGTCCCTGTCTCCGGGCAGGGCTTGTGAAGCCACAGGACATGAGAAACGGCTGGTCCTGTGGTGTGGGGACCCTCCCGAGAGCAGCTCTGACACAGGTGTTCCTGGAAGATGAGGTGGGGGTGCCATTGTCATCATCTGGGAGGTGACGTGGGCTTTGGAACCGTGAAGCTCTCTAGGTGACTCTAAGGTGTCTTGTGACTTGGGCTTTGGAACCGTGAAGCTCTCTAGGTGACTCTAAGGTGTCTTTTGAAGATGCAGATGGTCAGGCTCTACCCCAGGGTTGTCTCGGGTCTGGGTGGGGCCTGGGAGCCCTCCTTTCCCATTCCACGGCTCTGTTCTCTACCCTCGTGGGTGCCGGTGCCAGGAGGCCTCAACCCAGCGGGGAAATGAGGTACCTGCAGACATGACCATGTGACCATGACACGGGTGGGTGGATGGCTGAGCGCCCACAGGGGCCCGTCTGTGGAGACCAGGGAGGGGCTTCGGAGAGGGGCAGGGAGCCGCCCTGCTGAGAGCGGGTGGGCGGAGCTGCCGCCTACCCTGCCTGTCTGCTGAGGGTCTTCCCCTCGCTGGGCACTCCCACCAGTAAAGGGCTGTGGTGGGCTCCATCCTACTGTGTTCCCTGACAGTGGGCTTGGGAGGGAGGGTCTCAGGGTGGACCTTGCCCCATGGTTTTAGAGAGCTTGTGTCCCAAAGGCTGCAGGACAAGCTCAGGAAGCATCTTCCACCCGGAGGCAGCCAGGCCTGACCTGTCCCAGTCCTCCCAGCAGCTCCAGGAGCCTGTTGCCACCTTGACCCACTGTTTCCCAGAGGGTCCTTGGCCCTTCCAGGCACAAGCTGTGGTTTGGCTGGAAATGGAAACGTGGATGTGTCACCCACGCTAGAGGTCAGAGAGGCCTAGTCCACTGGTGTTGCTATTGGATTTTCAGCAGCTGAGCCCCTGCCACGAAGGCTCACAGACTCCCAGAGTGGGGAAGACAATGGCAGGGAAGCTCTGGTCAGAGCTGGGGTGAGAGTGGACGATTTGCCCCTCCCTGCCCACCACGTGGCTCTGGGACACTTCAGTGGGACACTGGGCTGACGTTCAAGGCTGCGGGGCTATCTGAGGGTCCTGAGATGGACTGGCTGTGTCTGCTGAGGGTGGGGGAGAGTGGATGGCTCAGCTGCCACCTAGGCCTCCAGCATGCACAGCCTGCTGGGGTCCAGTGAGAAGCTGAGGTGTCGGCCCTTGCTGGGCACCTCTTCTGCCTGGTTGGTGACACAGCTCACGGGAATGTCACCGAGGAGAGGTGCTGGAGAGAGCAGTGATGCTAGCTGAGAGGAGAGGGATGACTCTGTCGAAGACCACGCCCCACTCTGTTGTATTGGACTTTCCTGAGCTTTGCAGATGTTTAACATTATTCCCAAGGGAGGGTTTGCACTGCTCTGTAAGGAGCTAGCCAGCCGGCGCCCCTCATGCCACAGTGTGCTCACTTAGAGTAATTCCCGTGATGCTCCAGACTTTTTCTTCCTTGTGTCTGTTCTGCTGACTGGTGATCTTTGCTGTTGTAATTGTTCTGGGCACTGCAAACGATGCCCATATGAGACGGCAAAGTCAATCAGCAAATGTGCGTCCCAACCTCTGCACCGACTGCTGTCCCCCCCCCCCCCCCGTCTCTCACCCAGCCCCCTTCCCTGTGTCTCCAGACGCAGCTTCTGAGTGTTCAAGAGGAGGGTCCCAAGCCTCTCACTTTAAATCAAGTTAGGAACGATTAGGCTTAGGAAGGAAGGTGTGTCGGAAGCAGAGATGGGCTGATCTAGGCTGATCTTGCACCAGTTAGCTAAGCTGTGAATGCAAAGGGAAAGTTCTTGAAGGAAATTAAAAGTGCTGCTCCAGGGAACACACAGATGATAAGAAAGAGAAGCAGCCTAATTGCTGATATGGACAACGTTCTCAAGGTCTCGGGAGATCAAACCAGCCACAACCTTCCCTTAAGCCTAAGCCTGATCCAGAGCAAGGTCTTACCTGACTGTCTTCAATTCTGCAAAGGCTGAGAGAGGCGAGGAAGGTGCAGGAGGACAGTGGAAGCCCGCAGAGGCTGTTCGCACGGTTTAAGGGAAGAAGCCCACCGCAGAACATGAAGTGTGAGGTGGAGCAGCAGGTGCTGATGGAAACAGGAGACCTAGCTGAGGTCCCTGGAGAGGGCGGCCACACACAATAGACTGTCACTGTAGACACAATGACCTTCTATCAGAAGAAGATGTCATCTAGAACTTTCACGGCTAGAGAGAAGTCAGTGCCTGGCTTCAAAGCTTCAAATGACAGGCTGACTTTCTCGTGAGGGCTAATGCAGCTGGTGACTTTAAGTTGAAGCCATATGCGCTGAACGGTCAGAAATCCCTGGGACCCTTAAGAATGATGCTAAGTCTACTCTGCCTGCCCTCTACAAATGGGACAAGAAAGCACATCTATTTACAGTGTGGTTTATTGAATATTTTAAGCCCACTGTTGAGACCTTTTGCTCAAAAAAGAAGATTTCTTTCAAAACATTACTGCTCACTGACAATTCACCTGGTCACCCAAGAGCTCAGATGGTGATGTGCAAGGAAATTAATTTTTTCATGCCTAACACAACTTCCAATCTGCAGCCTGTGGATCCAGGAGTGATTTTCATTTTCAAGTGTTACTATTTAAAGATACACCTTGTAATGTTACAGCTGCCATATGATTGCCGTGATGGATCTGGCCAAAGTCAATTGAAAACCTTCTGGAAAGTATTTGGCATTCTGGATACCACTGAGATCATTTGTGATTCGTGGAAGGAGGTTAAAATGTCGACAGGGGTTTAGCAGAAGTTGACTCCAACCCTCCCAGGTGAGGGCTCCAAGACATCAGTGGAGGAAGGAACAGCAGAGAACTGGAGTTAGGATACCCGGAGAGGGGACAGAATTGCTGCTGTCTCGTCATCAGCCTTGACCAGCTGGGGGGCTGCTTCTTACTGAGGAAATGACAGCAGAAGAGTTAGAATGGTCATAAACTTGGTTCATAAAGCAGTGGCTTCGAGAAGGTCTTTGAGAATGAAGACCTACACTGTCTTCAGACACAATGGGAGAGCACACACAACAGACCACAGTGTCATATGTGAAACTGGCTTTCAGGTGCACTGGGGATCCCACATGTTCCTGTGGCTTGCTTTGTTGTGATACTCACTTTACTTTGGTGATCTGGAATCAAACCTGTCAGGCCTCCGTGGTGTTGTAACCTGCCTGGCCAGGGGTTTGCTTGGCTTGTTTGCTGCTGAATCCCCAGGGCCTGAGCCACGTGTGTCACAGAGATTCTGCTTGACAGCTGTTTCCAGTCAGTTGATAAAGGCATAGGCTCCATTTTCTTGACCAGAGCCTCTCGGCCACTCCCTTTGGTGCTGGGGGCCAGGAGGTGGCCGTGGCCCCCACAAGGCAGGGAATGACTAGGCCAAGTTTGCAAGGAAGGTGAGGTAGCCAGGGTTGCCACGCTGCAACCTTTCCACAACACTGCACAGCTGTGGTCATGGCAGGTACTTGGGTGAGGACAGGCAGGCAAGGAATGACAGTGTCCCAGCTGCCCCATGTCCCCGCCCCCCGCCCACTCGAGTGGCTGCCCTCTGTCTGGCAGTCTGGAGCTTTGAGTCAGCCCTGTGTCTGGGAGTGCCACATCTGGGGGGGTGGTGAGGGGGTGCCGTGGGGTGGCTCTCCTAGGATCTCTCCCTGGAGCTGGCAGGGGTGTGTGGGCAGGTGCATGTGGTGGGGGTCCTGGGAGGCTGGGACAGGGACAGCCCCTGTCTGTCCTAGAGTGGGCAGGGGTGTGTGCACAGATGCATACAGTGGAGGGGACCGGGGAGGCTGGGACAGGGACAGCCCCTGTCTGTCCTAGAGTGGACAGGGGTGTGTGCACAGGTGCATACAGTGGAGGAGACCGGGGAGGCTGGGACAGGGACAGCCCCTGTCTGTCCTAGAGTGGACAGGGGTATGTGCACAGGTGCATACTGTGGAGGGGACTGCGGAGGCTGGGGCAGGGACAGCCCCCATCTGTCCTGGAGAAGGCAGGGCAGAGGCCCTGGAGGCTAAGGGTGCAGTTTTGGCGGTCACATGGATACTGGTACCTGCTCCATGAGTTGAGGTGTGCGTGGTGGCTGGTGTGCTTGACATCTGGTGAACTTTGCTGTGCATGGAGCCTGGACCAGGCCCGTGGATCAGAGGTGACAAGTTCTTGGCACCTTTGCAGCTCTTCCTCCCCGCCCATGCCCAGAGCAGACACGGCTAGTTGGTGGCTGTGTTCAGAATC
Source organism: Loris lydekkerianus (assembly GCA_963574355.1). NCBI lineage: Eukaryota > Metazoa > Chordata > Mammalia > Primates > Lorisidae > Loris > Loris lydekkerianus. The sequence continues at coordinate 18,287 of CAUYPK010065026.1, forward strand.
TTCCTATGAGGCATCCTGCTAGTGGACCAGGACTGGCCTCTGGGCACAGTGGGAGGTGTCAGCCCCCAGTGTGGAGGAGGGCAGTGCTCAGGTCGGCAGGCTGGTCGTTGGCCCAGCTGGGGCTGGACTGGGAGTCTAGGACTCCCCTCAGTCCTGCTCCTCCCTTGGGCTCCTCCAGACCCAGACCAGACCCTGGGATCCCCCTTGCTGGTAGGGGATGGTGTCTGGCATCCTTGAAATGCCCTCTAAGCCCACCAGTGCTCCTGGGATGGGAGGACTCGGGGCATGGCCTGCTGGGAGAGGGGACTTCTCAGTCCTAATGCTGAGCACAACAATATGCCAAAAGTGGATGAACCTCTTGTGGCCACACTTGGTTTCTCTGAGACTCCCCACCTGTCTGGGGGTAGTGACAGCACAGGTTACATATCCCTTATCCAGAATGCTTGGGATCAGAGTGTTTTGGGTTTCAGACTTCTTTAAATTATGAAATGTTTGCAAACACATAATATATCTTGGGGGGGGGGGGAGGGAATCCAAGTCCAAACATACATTTTCGTACATACATTTCTCTGCAGGGGGAGAGCCCCTTCTTGCCTTTTCCGGCCTCCAGAAGCCCCAGCTTCCTTGGCTAGTGCCCCCAGCGCCAGCACCCGGGCACCCTCTCCTCCCTTAACTCTGCCTCCCTCTTGTAAGGACCCCTGTGATTAAAGGGGACCCATCTGGCGAGTCCAGGATAACCTCCTCATATCAGAGTTCTTACTTAATCACGTCTGCAGGGTCCCTTTTGCCACAGAAAATGACAGATACACAGGTTCCGGGTACCAACAGGGACATCTTTGAGGGCTGTAATTCTGGCCATGCCCTTTTCTGGTGCCCTTCAAACCTGTGATCAATAATCAGTTCTCTTTAGAGGGAGCAAAGGCCCCCCCAGTATGTGAGTCACAGCTGTGTGTCCGTCCAGGGAGGCTGGCTGTGGCAAGAGCTGGCGTCGGGGGTCGGGACAGGGGAGGAGACAGCCCAGGACATGCCTCCTCCTATCCAAGGCTGATAGTCTGCTCAGAAACAAGAGTCTCAGGAGCGGGGAGAGCTCCCTCCTGGCATCCTGGGGTGGGAGAGCGTTGGTGGGGCCCATGTCCTTGGGTTGGGACACACCACATCCTCATTTTCACTGGCCTCCTGATGAAATTTAGCAGCTCCCCAGTTAGGAAGGCAGGACCGTGGGTAAGGCCAGCAGCAGAGGCCTCAGACCTCTCGTCCTGTCATCTTGGGTGTTTGAGGCTCCCGTCTGCTATTTAACATGGTAATTAGGAAGCACAGGTGTGGCTGTCTCACAAGTATGGATTTAAACAGTTTAATATTTAAGAATAATTGGTTTCCTTTGTAACCTGAGCATCTCCCCGCCTGCCTGAGGCCCAGGTGTCCTGAAGCTCTGGGTGCAGAGCCCACACTCTGCTCTTGTTCCTGTGACTTGTTTTTGAGGGGGCTGTGCTATCGAGACAGCGGCCTCCCTAGCTTGGCGGGGCCCTGGTGTCAGTGTCAGAGACACTTGAGGACCCCATGCGCTGTGGGATGACAGGTTTCTGTCAATAGCAGACTCTGTGTCTCCTGAAACTGAATCTAAGGGACCGTGGGACTCTTCTCCTCACCTCTGATTCTATACGGGTGTGTTTTGTTTTCTGAGCTCGTCGGCTTGTAAGCTGTATTCCTTTTATGTTTGTAGTGGAACTGGGTGTGGCGTTCTGATTCCTCCCCCAGTGTGTGTGTTTGGAGATCAGAGGTCTCGAGGGGCGACAGAATCCGAGTAAATGAGGCTCTGGCCACCTCTGAAGTCTTCCCCAGTTCGCCCCAGCCAAGCTGAGAGCTTGGGTCCAGTGCACAGCTGCTTCCCCAGTCTGGTTGACAAGTTCCCCTCTGTTTCATCTTCAAGTTACAGACCCGCCTCACCTCCCTGTAGGCTGCACCCTCCTTCTGTCTCCCTCAGGGGAGCCCGGGATCGGTGGTGCCCCCCACTTGGCATCGTTCAGGGGCTCCCACCACTGCAAGTATGAGCATAGGCCCCTTCAGCAGGCCTCCAGGCTCACTAGGCTCCGCTGATGTTGGCAGCACAGTTAGATGAGATTTGATCCAGGGCTGTAGAGTAGGTGTTTCAAGGTGAGTTCCTTGATAGTGCTTGTTTTGAAAACAAGAATTTGCCTCAACACGGCTGATGTGTCAGAGCAGCGTGCTCATAACGTGCTTGGGGCATTTCCCTCTGCAATTCCGTCTGACAGAGACACTGCTGAGCACAGCAGCTGCCCCTGGCCGAGCTGAGCCATGCGGGAAGTATAAGATGCATGTGGGCCGTGCTCCCGGGCACCTGTCCTGGGGGTAAAACTGCCCCTGTCTCGGCCAACCCTCCTCTGCCCCTTCACTCCACCTTGCCAGCTGAGACCCTCCCCACGGCCACTTCCCTGGGAAAATCTCTGGTGTATTTAAGCTCAAGCATCATATTTTTGTGGCACTTATATGTCTCCTGACCACAGAGCACGTGAGAAACTGCTGCAGTTTTATTAAGTTCCCATCTTTTTTAAGTGTTGTGCCCCTAACCCATTTTCCGACAAGCTCTGTGGTTTCACTGCAGGATTTCACATACACAGCAATTTCTAGGAACGCAGATGTCGCCTTATAGCAGAATCAGCCAGTCGGCGCTCAGGGAGGGAATGGCCTTGTTTTGGGGAAATACACACTGAAGTATTTAGAAGTTAAAAATAATGCTTCCATCCGGGACCTAAACTCGGGCTTTGACCCAGCCCTGCCATCCTGCCCAGCAGCCCCAAGGGTGCGGGGCACAGCTGGGAGCCTGCCCGTGTCCCTGCACCCCACACCCTGGGATGGCCCCTCCCCCACACCTTCTGGCATCTTCTGGGGACTCAGATTCTCTCCTGACAGCCCTGCTTCCTTTCCTAGACTCTCTGCTCTTGTAAAATACGTCCCCCCAAAATGTATATATGTTTTAAGAAAGGAAAATACCGTGTTAAAATTGTAATACTCAATATATGCCAATAGCAAAAGATGAAGGAAGTCAGGCGGAGCCGCTCTGGTGATTGCAGAAGGCAGATTCACGGCCCGTTTTGGACTGTGTCTCAGCACTTCGTCTTTAACCAGCCACTCTGGGGAACGCTCAGGATTATCTAAAAGCAACCATTTTTTTACCACATGTAATAATACAGCGTAGAAACGGTTCGCCTTTATGTTGTGATGGCAGAGAGGCAAGATTCAAGATGTCTCTTCTGAGGCACATTTAATTCACCAGGAACCCATCTCTCCAGCCTCTCGACCTGGACGATTTGTTTCCAGTGGTCCAACATGGTTGGAATAGTCTCACCAAACCTTGCTGCTACCTCACAGTAGGCTGGGATGATTCGCTTCCACTGCAGCTTTCAGCTCATTCTTATTCTCTTTGGTCTCAGGTCACCCACGTGGCTCATTTTCAAGGTTAAAGTCACCAGAATGAAACTCTCAAACCATCTATACACTGTGCGTTCATTAGCCACATCCTTCCCAAAGACTGCTGATATTTTGAGCTGTCTGTTCTGCCTTGGTTTTATGACAGAACTCATTCAAAAATAACATGAATTTTTGACTTATCCATGGTTTCACAAAAATTTGTCTAAAAAAAATTTGAAAGATAATTACAAGCCAAAATGTGCATTTAAAAAAATGAGAATGTACCTTCACAATATAAAACAAGAAGCGTCAAAGTCAAATGTCAGAGACATCAACTGTCAAGCCGAAGTCGGATGTTCATCCTTACTGACCTTCCTGAGCTGCCCACGGGCCACCTCTCCCACCACACCTGCTCTCAGGCCTCTCTGGCCCCTTGCACCCAGCAGAGTGCTATCCTTGTGTCCCAGCACCTCTCTGCCCTCTTTCCCTGGTCCCTGGGCCCTGAATGGTCTGCTAGAGCTGCCCCACCAAGCCCTTCTCTCTTCCTGCAGCTGAATTCATCCCCTCCACCATCCTGCTTCACAGATGGAACTGTGGGGGGAAGGGTGTCTGCAGAAGGGCTGTGCCTCTCAGTTGCTAGAGCCAGGCTGTCTTCCTCACCTCCATCCCCAGTGTCGAGCTCAGAGCTGGCATCTGGGGGCACCATGTGGACTGGTCAGCTTGAACAGCCTTTCCTGAAGGCCTAGGCAGGGGCAGAGACTGGTGGGCCCCTGAGTGGATGCTGTCACTGAACAAGTGGCTGTGTCCAGGTGGTCCCTGGAGGCTGGTCCTGGGATGGGAGGGGGACTCCAGAGCGAACCACTCTGGGGTGGACTCTGACCCTCACTGTCATCACCACACCGGTGAGATGAGTGTTAGAATCCACACCTCACACGTGGGGAAACTGAGGGCGGGGGTGGTGGTGGTGCTGTGGGACTTGTCTGTGGTCGCAGCTGGTAGGTGGCAGAGTTGGACCCGGTGCCTGGGTGCTGTGTGCACATCTGAGGGCCCAGGGCACCGCCACCCGTCCAGGGTGAGCCTTGCACATCTGCCTGCCCCCTCTGGGGGCCTGTGGCAGGGACCGTCCTTCCCTCTGGCCCATCTGGTCTGGCCATGGCTGCTTCTCGAATGGCTAATTGAGCCTCTTCCCAGCCCTGAGCTTGTCCCTTTGACTTGGGGAAGTGAAGTGCTGAGATTCATCACTGTGTATGGGGTGACACAGAGTAGGCAGACTGGAACCTCAGGGTGCCACCCGGGACCCCTGAGCCAGGACCCTGAGCTTCTCTGGGCCCTGCTGTTTCCTTGAGCTGTCGGTCATAGAGCCCCTGCCCAGACTGGGTCCACCTGTGACCCACAAGGTGCTGGAGGGGCTCTGGCTTCTCCCTGAGAGCAGGGTCCAGGGTGAGGGCCACAGACAGCACCAGCTGCCCCTTTCTGGCCTGCTGGCTTTGGACCACGCACTTTGCTGAGCGTTTCCTATCCGTAATAGTGATCTTACCAGAGACCTGACCTGGTGTCAGTGCTCTCAGGGACAAGCTCCTTTGAGCCTCCTAAGGCCCCCAAGATTGTGGGGTGAGCTCCACATCACAGATGCCGAGACTGAGCCTGAGAGAGCTGCTTCCACATAGCTCTGAGGCCCAGGCTCACCAGCCCAGACCAAGTGTCCTGGGAAGCTGGGCCAGGTGGGACAGGTGCCTTCCTTCTGGCTGCCCTGAGCCCAGCTACCCTGCACATCCCACCAACACCCCGGCTCCTGACAAAACTCCAAATCTGCTTCCTGGGCCCGTCCTTACCCACGGTCTGCTTCCCAGAATGTTCCCGTCCCAGCTGGAATGCTGGTTACTGTGATATGGTCCCAGGCTCAGCTTTGTAACTGGATCTCGCTACTGACCTAAACCTGGGCAGCTGGCCAGGCCCTGGATGTCCTTCAGCCTGGTCACAGTTGGCATGTCCAGCAGGTGCTAAACCACGGACGTGCTGTCTGTACTTAGTCCATGGGGAGACTCGGCAAATGCAAGTACGGGACACCCATTTCTGACTGCTTCTTGGGTAACTGCTAATATACATGTTCCCCGGGGTAACACCTAACCTGTCACCACAGCCCTGTGAGGTGTCATGGTCTGCATTCTTTAGCTGGGGACACTGAGTCCACAGGGTCTGAGAGACCTGGCCCTGGTCACGTGGAGAGGATGGGCCGGCAGCCCTGCGTGCCCCGTTGGTGGCTGTGTCTGTTTCCCTGAACCACTATAATAAAGAACCACATACAGGGGCTTAGAACAACAGAAATGTGTTCCCTGATGGTCAGAGGCCAGAAGTCTCTTCATAGAGTGTCTGTGTCCCCTGGTGTCCTGCTGCTTCCCTCTTTGGGCAGCCTACTGGTGGTGGCACCCAAGGCCACTTGCAGAACCCAAGACACTGTCAATATCCTCACCTCGGTCACATCTGCACAGATACTTGTCCTGGTGTGGATGGAACATTCGCAGGCGCCAGAATTGGGATGTGGACTGACAGGGGAGTAGGTGGGCACTGTCCGGCCACCTGTAGGGTGCTCTGCCCCAATGTGGGTGGGTTGAGACAGTGTCACATCCCTGGCCAGAACCAGGGCCTCCCACCCCCTCTAGGAAAGACAGAGGGAACTCCTGCCCCTGCCAAGAGCTGACATCAGGAGCAGGAGGACCCCTTGTCCAGTCTAGAGAGGCCGGAGCTCATGGGGACAGCACGGAATCACAGCCTGGGCTAGAGTCCTTGCTGGTGACACATGTGTCTTGGGCCGGCACCACCCTTCCTGGGCCTCAGAGGTAAAGGGTTAGATGCCAACCCCCTGTCCTCTAGATTGGGGTCAACACACTTTGTCCATAGTGGTCTTAGTTATGAACTCGTCTCTATTTTCCCACAAACCCTTAACAAAGCAAAGCCTCTTCAGGTTTCAGGCCACGGCCACGGCCACGGGTGAGTCGCCTTTGGCCCCAGCTGCATGTGCAGACCCCTGCCCTGGGAGGGGACTGATGCCTGTGAGCTGCATGTTAGCATGACAAGCTCTGCCCTGGGACTTCTCTCCCTACATGGTGCTGGGGAGCAGGGTGCCACCACCTCCCTACCCTCCAGCATTCTAGGTCCCCCCCAGCCTCCCCACCCTCCAGCATTCTAGGTCCCCCCCAGCCTCCCCACCCTCCAGCACTCTAGGTCCCCCCCAGCCTCCCCACCCTCCAGCACTCTAGGTCCCCCCCCAGCCTCCCCACCCTCCAGCACTCTAGGTCTCCCCCCAGCCTCCCCACCCTCCAGCACTCTAGGTCCCACTGAGCCTCCCCACCCTCCAGCACTCTAGGTCTCCCCCAGCCTCCCCACCCTCCAGCACTCTAGGTCTCCCCCCAGCCTCCCCACCCTCTAGCACTCTAGATCCCACTGAGCCTCCCCACC
>CAUYPK010065027.1:0-33232 GCA_963574355.1 Loris lydekkerianus
CAGTGACTTTGGCACAGGGAGCCCAAGGCTCTAGCAGTCTCTGGCCAGGAGAAGGGCTCTGTGCAGAGGCAGGTAGGGCTCCAGAGGGCACGCAGCTACCAGAGTCCCTTGTCAGATGGATGAGCTAATGTGGAGGCTGAGAGGACACAGGAGGGGGGACGCAGGGTTGTGTGGCTCCCGCAGTTCCTGGTCAGGGAATGTGGAGCCCCAGTGGGTGTGAGTCACGGGTTGGGGGTCGCTGCACACCTCTTATGGAGGTCTGGGCGGTGCCTAGCCCAGGAGTTTGAGGTTGCTATGAGCTGTGACGTCAGGCCACTCTACCCAAGGCAACAGCCCAAGGCTCCAGTCACCACAGCTTTAAAATATATGACAATGAATACAGCAGCGTCTCAGGTTACAAAATCAACATTCATAAATTGGTAGCCTTTATATATACCAACAATAGTCAACCTGAAAAAACAGTTAAGGACTCTATTTCATTCACAGTAGTGCCAAAGAAGATGAAATATTTGGAAGTTTATCTAACAAAGGACATGAAAGATCTCTATAAAGAGAACTATGAAACTCTAAGAAAAGAAATAGCTGAAAATGTTTAACAAATGGAAAAACATACCATGCTCATGGCTGGGAAGAATCAACATTGTTAAAATGTCCATAATCCCCAAAGCAATATATAGTTTTAATGAAATCTCTATTAAAGCTCCACTGTCATACTTTAAAGATCTTGAAAAAATAATACTTCATTTTATATGGAACCAGGGAAAACCTCAAATAACCAAGACATTACTCAGAAATAAAAACAAAGCAGGAGGAATCACATCTGGATTCAGACTATACAATAAATCGATAGTGGACCTCAGACTATACTATAGCTACCAGACCTCAGACTATACTTTAAATCAATAGTGATCAAAACAGCATGGTACTGGCACAAAAACAGAGAGGTAGATGTATGGAACAGAATAGAGAACCAAGAGATGAATCCAGCTATTTACCGTTATTTGATCTTTGACAAGCCAATTAAAAACATTTAGTGGGGAAATAATTCCCTATTTAACAAATGGTGCTGGGTGAACTGGCTGGCAACCTGTAGAAGACTGAAACTGGACCCACACTTTTCAACATTAACTAAGATAGACTTTCACTGGATTAAAGATTTAAACTTAAGACACGAAACTATAAAAATACTAGAAGAGAGTGCAGGGAAAACCCTTGAAGAAATCGGTCTGGGCGACTATTTTATGAGGAGGACCCCCGGAGCAATTGAAGCAGCTTCAAAAATACACTATGGGTGGTGCATCTTACAAGGGTATATGTGAAACTTAGTAAATGTGGAATGTAAATGTCTTAGCACAATAACTAAGAAAATACCAGGAAGGCTATGTTAACCAGTGTGATGAAAATGTGTCAAATAGTCTATGAAACTAGTGTATGGTGCCCCATGATTGCATTAATGTACACAGCTATGATTTAATAAAAAAAAAAAAGTTCAGTTACCGACAATTTTCTTGGAAGGGGATGAATCTACAACCGAGGACACCAAGTAATAATCAATACACTATAAAACAACTATTTCTTGCAAAGTGAAATAAATATTTTTAAATCAAATTCATACTTTGCATTATTTTATAATACACATACTATAGAAAATTTTTGTTTGAGATTTCTGTTTCAATTTTATGCTTATCTTGTAGGTCAGAATAATACATACATGTTGACTTTTAGAAGAATTTATATTTTGGGGGGGGTGGTAGTAGTTTGTTTTTTTTTTCTTTTTTTGAGACAGAGTCTCATTTTATTAACCTTGGTAGAGTTCTGTGGCATCACAGCTCACAGCAACCTCAAACTCTTGGGCTCAAGTGATTCTCTTGTCTCAGTCTCCCTCGTAGCTGTGACTTACAGGCACCCACCACAACACCCAGCTATTTTTAAAGATGAGGTCTTGCTCTGGTGCAGGCTGGTCTGGAACCTGTGAACTCAGGTAGTCCATCTGCCTCAGCCTCCCAGAGTGCTGGGATTACAAGTGTGAGCCACCACGCTTGGCCGAATTTTTGAAATGGGTCATCTGTCACAAAGAAACCAAGTCTAATAGAAATATAATGAAATACCTGAACTCTGTACTGTTTAACTTGTGGAGGTGAATATTCACAGTGGCTATAATTAGATTTTTTTAAGTATTGGTAGTTTATAAAAATAAAAAAATCATCGATTTGTGCATTGTATTAGCTATTTTACACACATTTAAAATTTTTAAACAAAATATTTGACACAAGATTTCAGACCACTTTTCTTATATTGGGCAGTTTCAGGTTCACCCATAGTCCACTAGACCAGCAATGAGCAATGCTTTGCTTTTGTTTCAAATTTTTGACAATTTAAGACAGAGGGGAAAGGCTAAAAATCCACATAGTGGGCAAAATATCTGTCATAAAAATATCGTCAGGTCTGGAGCTTCAATTGTTTGAGTTTCTGATTGAACTCCAAAGGCTTGAGCCCCTTGACATCAATAGCAAGTTGTCTATCATGAGTCTAAGGCTTAGTGACTGGAAAATTCGGTCTCAGAAATTCAGTTTGTTGTAAGAGGCATCACAGATAGAGTATTGTATAGCTCAGAAGCACTTCAACCCTCATCATGTGAAACTATGTGTCTCTGATAGTAGATCACGATGTCTGATCAAGTGGTGGTTCTCATTGGTATATTCACATTTTCTCAAGAGTTTGCTCCTTAATTAGCAGTACAAAACTTTACTGAAAGAAGTGGAGGAAATAGTAGAAATGCATGGTCTTATGGCAGATTGGTGTGAATTATTTCTTTTTTGTTTTTTTGGCCAAGGCTAGGTTTGAACCTGCCACCTCTAGTATATGGCGCCAGTGCCCTACTCCTTTGAGCCACAGGCGCTACCCCATGAGTTATTTCTGATGTCAGCAAGTATCTTGAAATCCCTTGAGTTTTATCAGTTGCCTGTTTACATTTCCACATGTGACTGTCTTGGTGAAATCATTAGTGATTGTTAAAAGATAATTCCTTCAGTCTTAGTTCAGGTGTTGGAATTTTTCATGGAAGAAACTTTTATGAATTCAAGGGGCTCACAGAATCCTTTCTAAAAATGTCTTTATTTCTATGATATTTTCAATCTGTTTTAACCAGTATTTTTAAGAAACTGAGAAATTATTAAGAAATTGTTAAGTTTAGGGCAGCACCTGTGACTCAAAGAAGTAGGGTGCTGGCCTCATATACCGGAGGTGGCAGGTTCAAACCAGGCCCAGGCGAAAAACTGCAAAAAAAAAAAAAAAAAGAAATTAAGTTTAGATTAAAAACAAAACAGAAATCTTTAGACTTCCACTTTTCAATCTCTGTTAACTGTTTGATGGTTATTTTTTCTGATTTTAAAATATATATACATGTGTTGCATATTAATTTGCAGATGTAGGCTGGTAGTTTGCACCTACAAAGGCTTACAACCACAAACTTTGATTTTTTTTTATGCTTTAAATTTTTTTATTATGAAAATTTTAAAACCAAATATGAAATAGAAATATTACAATGAAATCTATGTATTTATTATCAAACTATAACCATAATGAACATTTAAAAATGGATAAATGTAAATTTATACTAATCATAAAGTAAATAATTTTTGAGATATTTTATAATTATATGTATTTTTAAGCTATCCAAACTAATTTCATTGCTTTTTATGACTAATATAACCTTGACTTTCACACCTAAAATCTATTATAATTATTAATACTTATTAAATTTCTGAATTTTAAATTTTATTTTATTTTAATTCTCCACTTTATTTTCTGTTTTTTTCTTCTTGGATCTCACTTTTAAAAAGTTATTTTGGCTATTTCTGTTTCTCACTCTCAAGGGAAAGTGACCAGCTATTGTCAGTATTCTGTAACACGTTTCTGATTTTTTTCTAACTTAGTAAAAGATCTTCTATTCAAAAGAAAGCTGAAGTCCTGCCATGGAATTTTAAAACAATTCTCCCATTCATTGTTTATCCAGTTGCTACATAGAGGCTCATTTTAAATGTCCCCAATCAGTGACTTAAATTTCTCACACAGAACAACTAACCATAATAAATCAACTGCTTGAATAAAGAATCTGATCAAGCTACCCTTGCACTGTTTAGTAACTTGCTTACCTCTATTTCTGTACTAAGTTAAGTTTTTTTCCCTAGCAATGCATTTATTTATTTTTTAAAGAATATTAGGAGGTACACATATTTTGTTTATATACTTTCCTTTTGTACATATTGAATCAAAGTTGTAAGTGTGCCCTTCATCCAGACAGTGTGCACTGTACCCAAAGGATGTGAGTTTGCCCATCTCCACCACCCCCTCCCCACAACTTGATTTTCAGTGATATTTACTTCCATATGAGCACTTAAATGTTGAGCAATTAGTTTCAATTTGGTATTGAATACAAGTGTTTGTTTCTCCATACTTGTGATGTTTTACAAGGTTTCCAGTTCCAGCCATGTTGTTACAAAAGATCCTAGATCTCCATTTTTTATGTCTAAACAGTACTCCATGATATCCATGTATCATTTCGTTAATCCATTCATGCATTGGTGGTCACTTGGATTGTGAATTGTGCTGTTATAAGCATTCAAGTGCAGGTGATTTTTAAACAATATAATAATATATCCTTCAGACCAAAAATTCTGTAAGTCTAAAACACCTACTGCATTATCCAATAAACTTTTCTTCTAAGTGTGAATTTCTTTTCTTTTTTTTTTTTTTTTTTTAGTTTCGTAAAAGTAGAACTAATGCTACTCTTTTATTCTGACTTAAGATTACATATTTGATAATTTCCATTTTCATTTAATGACAGAATACTATTATCAAATAAAATGTCATTCAGAAGTTGCTTCTATAAAATAGATACAGAATGGTACCACTCTTAAAAGGGGCTTTCTGACCCAAAGTGCTAGGTGGTGACTTTTCCCTATCTCATGCACACATTTTCATTCCTACTACATTTTCTCTAACCCCTGGAGGGAAATCAATATAAAAAACCACAGCTCCTCGATGACTGGATATTTGTTAACATTACAGAGATTCTCTTTATATAAATTACAAAAACTATACCCCATTATATATGTATAAGTGTGCCATTGGCCTAGTTTTGGATATTCTCTAGGATTTCTTCTAATGCTTGCTTCTTATAAAGTTCTTTTTACTTTTATTTATTTGTGTTTTTTGAGATAAAGTCACTCTGTCACCATAGGTAGAGTGCCATGGTGTCACTGTAGCTCACAGCAACCTCAAACTCTCAGGCTCATGCAATCCTCCCGTTTCAGCCTCCTGAGTGCCTGGGACTATTTCATTTACTTTTACTTTTCTTCCTAAAAATTTCTAGTTTACTCTTATTTGTTGTTCTCTTATTAAATTGTTAAATGTGTGACTAAAGAAAAGTTCTACATATTTTACATTTTAAATATCTATTTTGTTTCATGTATTGAATATTTATGTAGAAAACTTTAATAATACATGTGTTTCAAATATTAATTCTCCTTAGATCCATCTTTGATCATATACATTGGGTTTAGATATTGAATATGCTTAGTAACATTATTTATTTAAATAACATTCTTTTATATCTGAAAGTCTGTAGATTAATAAATTTCTTTTAAAATCAAGAGTTATATAGAACTTAAAAAAAAAAGTCAAAATGGTTAGAGTTTGAACTATCAGACTAAAGATTGTTTTCATCCATGTGACATCTGACTTTTGGAATGTCTTCGAGATTATGCAGAATAAAATCAATTGTTAATAATGTCCCATGAGTATTTGAAAAGCATGTGCATTCTGTGTATGCTGAATACCATGGATATATGCTCACTAATTATAGATAATAGATAGTATTAAAATTTCCTATAATTTTATTTACTTTTTTGCCATCACATTCTACCAGTTTCTCAGACAAGTTAAATTATTCCAGTGTGATGTGGGATTTTCAAATTCTTATACTTTCTATACTACATAGTTTAGAATATTAAAAATCTGTAATTTTTATTGTAATTTGTTTAATAAGGGCTTTTTCTTAGCTACTTTGAACCATAAATTTCTACATTAATATTTAAATGGAAATAAGTGCAGTAATATTTTGTAAAAGCATGTGAAAGTAGTTTACAATGCAAAAGGGGAATATGAGGGAGACTGAGAAGGAAGTGGAGCTTAAAATGATAAATAGAGAGGAGTTTTGTCAGTGTATGTCTATTTTTATGCAATAAAAAAGAATGTATCATCACATAGAGGATAAGAATTTTTTTTAAAGTGTTAAGTAGGAGAAGACCTTGTGTAGCAAAGGGAATGATTCCAATTTAAGAGAGATCCACTTTGACAAAATAGAATGACACAGGGAAATGAAAATAGAATATAGAGCCCATGCAGTTTATAATTTAGTGTGGTGAGCTGAAAAGAACATGAGATTTCAAGTAACATCACTGAGGATTCAAATATGAGCTCTCCCCAGTAGTAAGTCTTTACCCATTAATAACAACATGTCGAGTAAAGGAAGTCAACTTTTAAATCAAAAAGCATAGAGTGGCTGGGTGGTGCTGTGGCTCAAGGAGTAGAGCACTGGTCCCATATGCTGGAGATCATGGGTTCCAACCCAGCCCCAGCTAAAAACTGCAAAGAAAAAAAAAAAAAGAGCATAGAGTGGCTGAATGGATAAAGAAAATACAAAAGGAAGACTCTATTTATGTCGCCTTCAAAAAACACACTTCAGATCAAAGATTCAATATCTTCCACAGTAGCAACAAATAAATTAAAATGCCTAGGAATATTTTTAACAAAAGAGGTGAAAGACCTCTCTAGATAAAACTATAAAACACTGAGGAAAAAACTGCAGGGAATATAAACAGATGGAAAAACCTATCATGCTTATATATTAGCAGAATCAACATTGTTAAAATGACTTTACTACCCAAAGTGATTTACAGATTCAATGTAATGACCATTAAAACACCAACACTGTTTTTTGCAGATTTAGAAAAAATAGTTCTATCTTTCATATGGAACCAGAAAAGGCTCCAAATAGCCAAACAACCTTACGCAATAAGAATGAATTGGAAAGAATCACTTTACCAGACTTCAAGCTATACTATAAGGCTATCATAACCAAAACAGCATGGTACTGGCATAAAAACAGACACAGACCTATGGAGCAAAACACAGAACCCAGATATAAAATCATCCTCATACAGCTATCTGATATTTGACAAAGCAGTCAAAAATATACAGTGGGGAAAAGAATCAAATCTCTATTCAACAAAAAGTACTAAGAAAATTGGATAGCCATGTGTAGAAGACTGAAACAGAATCCGCATCTCTCACCATTCACAGAAACTTATTCACAATGATTAACAGATTTAAACCTAAGGCATGAAATTAAGAATTCCAGAAGAAAATGTTGGAAAAACTCTTATAGGTAATGGCCTAGGCACAAAAATTCATGAAGACTCCAAAAGCAGTTACGGCAACCACAAAGATAAGTAAATGGGATCTGATCAAATAAAGCTTCTGCACAGCCAAGGACACAATCAATAGAACAAGTAGACAACCTACAGAATTGGAGAAAGTATTTTCATGCTATGCATCTGATAAAGTGTTGATAACCAGAATCTACCAAAAATCCTCAAGCAAATCAGCAAGAAACAACCAAACAACTTCATTAAAAAGTAGACAAAAGACATCAACAGAAATTTTTCAGATGAAGATATCCTAATGGCCAATAAACTCATGAAAAAATGCTTAATGTCTTCAATAATTGGTCAAATGCAAATCAAAACCACAATGAGGTATCACCTATCTCCAGTGAGAATGGTTTCTATCAAAAGTCTCAAAACAACAGATGTTGGCATAAATTGGAGAGGAACTCTCATATGTGGTTGGTGGGACTGCCAGTGACTATAGCCTCTGTGGAAAGTAGTATTGTGATGCCTTAAATTATTAGAACTAAACCTATCATTTGATCCAGTGATTCCATTACAAGGTATTTATCCAATAGAAAAAAAGTCATTTTGTAAAAAAGACGCCTGCAGTTGAATGTTTATAGCAGCATAATTCACAATTGCAAAGATGCAGAAACAACTTGAGTGCCTATCAATATATGAATGGATTAATAAAACTCATGGAACTACTTAGCCATAAAAACGATGATCAAGTATTATTTGTGACAACCTGGCTGGAACTGGAAACCATTCTTCTAAGTAAAGCATAACAAGAATGAAAAACAAACATCACATGTACTCAATACCAAATTGGAACTAAGTGATCAACACTTGAGTGTATATATGAAAGTAAAATTCAACAAAAATCAAACATGTGGGGAGGGTAAGAGGCATCTGGGAAGGGAAAGAGGGGTGTAAAGTCATACCTAATGGATATGACACACACTATCTGGGTGAAGGGCATACTTATAACTTTGATTCAATCTTTATAAAAACAAATTACATGAAAAAAATGTGTGTGCCCTTTATATTCTTAAATTTAAAATAAAAAGCATGTCACCCATGAAGATGCACATTGATTGAAAATAAAAGGATGGAAAAAGGTATTCCATGCTAATGCAAACCCCAAACGAGCAATAGTAGCTATACTTCTATCTGATAAAATAGATTTTAAGACAAAACCCATATAAAGAGATGGAGAAGGTAATTTACAGGATGGCCATTAAGTTTGTGTGCAATTTAAAATATTAGTAAATAATTAAAGCTCTCCGTCTTTGCTGATGATACGATCTTATACTTAGCAAACCCTAAACACTCAACCAGAAGACTCTTGGAAGTCATCAAAAAATACAGTAATGTCTCAGGATATAAAAACAATGTCCACAAGTCAGTAGCCTTTGTATACGCCAACAATAGCCAAGATTAGAGGTTAATTAAGGGCACAATTCCCTTCACCATAGCCCCAAAGAAAATGAAATACTTAGGAATATACCTAACAAAAGAGGTGAAGGACCTCTATAAAGAAAATTATGAAACTTTAAGAAAGAAAATAGCAGAGGACTTCAACAAATGGAAGAACATACCATGCTCATGGCTGGGAAGAATCGACATTGTTAACATGTCTATACTTCCCAGAGCAATCTACCAATTGCCATCCCTATTAAAATACCAACATCCTATTTTCAAGATTTGGATTCTGCTTTTTGTATGGAACCAGAAAAAAAACCCATATAGCTAAGGCAGTTCTTAGTAATAAAAACAAAGCTAGGGGTATCAGCATACCAGATTTTAGGCTGTACTACAAGGACATAGTGGTCAAGACAGCATGGTACTGGCACAAAAATAGAGACATAGATATTTGGGATCAAATAAATTGCACATGAACTTTATGGCCACCCTGTATAATAAATAGGGGGCCAATTTTTAAGAAGATATAATATTCTAAATATATAAGCACCCAACACTAGAGTACCCAGATACATAAAGCAAATATTATCAAAACTAAAAAGAAATATAGGTCCTCAACACAATATTGGTTGGAGATTTCAACACCCTACTTAAAGCATTAGACAGATTATCCAGGCAGAAAATAAACAAAGAAACAGTACAGCATATGTGCCTAATAGACATTTATAAAATGTTTCATTTAACAACTGCAGAATACACACTCTTCTACTCAGCATATGGATCATTCTCAAGGATATGCTATATATTAGGCTCAAAATAATTCTTAAAAATTAAAAATATAGAGATCATATCAAGTATTTTCTTTGACCACAATGGAATAACACTAGAAATCAAATTATACAAACTTATGGAAATTAAACAATATACTCCTGAGTGACCAGTGAGTAAATGAAGAGATTAGGAAAGAAATAAAAAATTAAATTTTCAAAACAAATTAAAATTAAAACACAGCATAAATGGGATGCATCAAAAAATAGTACTAAGAGGGAATTTTATAGTGCCTACATCAGAAAAGTAGAAAATAAACAACCTAATGATGCATCTCAAAGAACTAGATAAACATGAGCAAACCAAACACAAAATTAGTAGGAGAAAAGAATCAATAAAAGCCAGAGTTAAATAAAATTGAAACCAATAAATATAAAAGATTAACAAAATTAAAAGTTGACCTTTTAAAAAGATAAACAAAATTAACATACATTTAATAAGATAAACTAAGAAAAATCGAGTAAGCAAAGTAAGTAAAATCAAAGATGAAAAATGAGATATTATAGTGGATATTGAAGAAATTCAAAGGATCACTAGAAACTACTACAAACAACTATATGCCAATAAATTAGAAAATGTAGAAGATGTGGATAAACTCCTAGACATATACTACCTACTGAGATTAATCTGGGAAGAAGTTCAAAATCTGAATAAACCAATAATAAGAAAGAAGCAGTAATAAAAACTTTACTATCAAAGGAAAGCACTCAAAGGCTTGATTGCTGAATTCTGCCAAACATTCAAATAAACACCAGTTATACTTAAACTATTTCAAAAAATTGAGGAGGAAGGCATACTTCTACATTCATCTGATGAGGCCTATATCACCCTGACACTAAAACCAGACAAAGACACAACCAAAAAGCAAAACTATATGCCAGTATCTCTGATGAACATAGATGCAAAAAATCCTCAACAAAATACTAGCAAACCAAAATCAACAACACTTAAAAACATTATTCATCATGATCAAGTAGGATTGATACCAGGGATGCAAGGATAGTGCAACATACATGAATCAATCAATGTGACACATCATATCAATAGACAAAGGACAAAAACCAGATGATCATGTCAATTGATGCTGAAAAAGTATTCAATAAAATTCAATATCTCTTCATGATAAAAACTCCCAAAAAACAGAGTATAGAAGGAATATATCTCAAGATGATAAAAGGCCATGTATGACACACCCACAAATAGTATATAGTGTCATACTAAATGGGGAAAACAAAAAGACTTTAATGTAAGAAAAAGAGACCCACTCTCACCACTGTTATTCAACATGGTACTGAAAGTACTTGCATTTCTATATGCCAAAGTAACAATCTGAAAAAGAATCCAAGAACGTAATCTCACATGCAATAGCTACAAATAAAATAAAATACCTAGGAATAAACTTAAAGAAAGAAGTGAACAACCTGTACATTAAAAATTGTAAAACATGGATGGAAGAAATTAAAGAGGACACAAAAAATTGGAAAGATCCATGTTCATGGATTAAAAGAATTGATAGTGTTTTAATGATCATACTACTGAAAGCAATCTAGAGATTCAATTCAATTGCAACCAAAATACCAATGACATTCTTCAGAGAAGTAGAAACAATAATCCTAAAATTTATATGGTGCTACAAATGACCCAGAAGAGCCAAAGCTATCCTGAGCAAAAAGTATTACCTTATTTCAAATTATGCTTCAGAGCTGTAGTAACCAAAACAGCATGGTACTGGCATGAAAACAGACACATAGAGAAGGGAACAGAACAGAAACCCAGGAATAAATTCACACATCTCTGATGAACTTATTTTTGGCAAAGTTTCCAAAAACATATGATATGGAAAGGACAGTCCCTTCTTAAATGGTACTGGAAAAACTGCATGAATATCCATGTGCATTACAAGGAATCTAGATTCTTGTTATATTTTAAAAAATCAAAATTGATTAAAGATTTGAATCTAATACCTCAACCTATGAAACTGAAAACATTGGGGAAACACTTTAGGGCATTATTCTAGGCAAGGAAAACCTAAAAGCCTTCTTGAGTAATACCCCGAAAGGAACAACAATCAAAGCAAAATTGGACAATGGGACCACATTAAGCTAAAATGCTTCTGCACAGCAAAAGAAATAATTGATAAAGTGAAGAGACGGCCCACAGAATGGAAGAAAATATTTCCAGACTATTCATCTGACAAGGGATTGCTAACTTGCTTACATTCATATAAAGAGCTTCAACAACTCAATAGGAAAAAATCAAATAATTTGATTAAAAATGGGCAAAACCACATAAGAAAAAAATCCCCAATTTAATTTAAGTTGGGGGAAGAGAGGAGGAAAGAGGGGGATTGGTGTGCTCCCCCCTAATGGACACAATGTAATGGTATATGGCCCACGTCCTGAGTATGGACACACTACCACAGGGAACTTACCTAACAAATGCAAATATTGTAACCTAACCGTTTGTATCCTCATATTAATCTGAAATAAAAAATTAAAAGCTAAAAAATGGGCAGAAGATCCTAACAGACATTTCTCAAAAGAAGACATGCAAATGGCCACAGGCACATGAAACTAAACATCGTTAGTCATCAAAGAAATGCAAATCAAAAGCATCTCAGCCCAGTTTTCATGACTTTAATCAAAAAGACAAGCACAAATGCTGGTGAGGCTGCAGAGAAAGGGGACCCCTCAAACAATGTTGGTTGGAATGTAAATTAGGGCAATCACTATGGAGGTGCCTCAAAAAAGTAAATATAGAACCACCATATGGCCTAGCAATCTCAATGCTTGGTATTGAAAGGAAATCAGTATATCAAAAGGATAGATATCTCCACTCTTTTGTTTATTACAGTACTACTCACAATAGCCTGGATCATGGAATTAATCTAAGTGCCTATCAACAGAGGAATAGATAAAGAAATTGTGGTACCTACACACAATGTAATATTACACAGCCATAAAAAAGAATGAGATCTTGTTATCTGTAATAACATGGGTGGAACTGCAGAACGCTATGTTAAGTGAAATAAACCAAGCATAGAAAGACAAATTTCACATGTTCTCACTGATATATGAGGAATAAATATTATAACAATTGATCTCATGAAAACAGAGTAGAAAGATGGTTACCAGAGGCTGGGAAGGGTAGCAAGGAGGGGAGAATTAAATGGGGATGGTTAATGGGAGCAAAAACATAAAGGGAATGAACAGTGTTCGATAGCTTAACAAAATGGCCATAGTCAACCAGTTATGTTACACTTTAAAATAACTAGTAGAGTAGAATTGGAATGTTCCTAACACAAAGATATGATAAATGCTTGACATGATAGATACCCCAATTGCCCTGACTTGATTAATACACGCTGTATGCCTGTATCAAAACATCATATGAATCCCATAACTATATACACCTATTATGTGCTCGTAACAATTAAAAATTAAAAGAAAATAAAGAACAGATAAGAGCCCTCCCACTTACTATGCAAATTTGAACAAGTATACAATTTTTATGACTTTTATTTTTCTTTTCTGTAAATGAAAATCTAATGTGTAACATTGAGAACCAAGATTAAGTGAGAACCAAGGCAAAGTTCCTGGCATAATGCTGAGGACATGACGAGGGCTAAGGGAATATTGCTAAAACATCATGTTTTGTTGAGAAGTCCTGACTCACTGGAGTATAAACATAACTTTTAATTTTTTTTCCTGGAAATTTTCATCACTCAGTATTACTCAATAACTAAAACTGCCTATTTAATCATGTGCTTACTGACCAGTCCCATCTCCTTTTATGCCTCACTCATTTACCTTTTTTGCCCTGATGGCAGTTGAAACCTTTATCCTCCTTTGTTAGTCCATTACTGCTATTTTCATTTTCCTTCCCCTTAGCTTTCATGCTTCATAACTTCAAAGGCTGCACCCTGAACTCTCCTGTCCCTCTGTATTTTCTCTATATCTACCCGGCAAAACTGCAAATTCAAAAAAACCCAACAATTAATTTGCTCCGGACTGCACATAGAGTGGCTGAAAACTGATGGAATAAAATGTACATTAGGGCAGAGGGGAACTGCTCTAAATTTATTATTAATATTATAAGCTTTATATGGGTTGATGATCAAATTCATCAACAAATCCATCCTTTTTCCTGCTGGGATTGACCTCCCATCCTCTATAAGTAGTTCAAGCATTCTTTCCTATCTTTAAAACATCAAATCCTATTTATTATCCCTCACCCTTAGCTTTTGACTTTACCTCCAAAGTTATATAAAAACAAAGAAGGGGGGATATGTGTGTGTGTGGGTGTGTGCCCGCGTGCGTGTGCCACAGAGAGAGCGAGACCTAATATCATCTTTCAGACAGGAGCTGTCTCATCTTCTACCATTAACTCGGCAGATGCACCCTCCTTGTGCAATCAATCTCCTCCTTCCTTCCTCTCATAAGAGATAGATGGGACATCTTTTTTCTCTAAGTAGAATCACTCAAATTGAGGTCTAAAGACACTAATACTCCTCTTTCTTTCTTGAAAGACTCTTTTCCCTTAGTTTCTGACACCACATTAATCATTTTCCTCCATTTTTGCTTCTCCTTTTCAAATATATATATATTTAGAGATAGAGTGTCACTTTGTTGCCCTCAGTAGAGTGCTGTGGTGTCACAGCTCCCAGCAACCTCCAACTCCTGGGCTTAGGCGATTCTCTTAACCTCAGCCTCCTGAGTAGCTGGGACCACAGGGGCCCACCACAATGCCCGTCTGTTTTTTGTTGCAGTTTGGCTGGGGCCGGGTTTGAACCCACCACCCTCGGTATATGGGGCCAGCACCCTACTCACTGAGACACAAGTGCTGCCCTCCTTTTCAAATATTTTTGGCCTCACAGTTGGTCTATTATTTCTTGAAAGGCCTAGATTTTCCTCTGTCACTCTGAACTCTTTTATTAAATAATTTTATGATCGATAAAGTGACAAAGCCAGGCAACTTTATCCTCTAAATGTATTCCATATGTGACAGCCATGCCCATGCTTGCTTGTACCACTTTAATCTAAGCTACCATCATGTTTCAGTTAGCTACTAAAATGAGCTCCTACATAATCTCCTGTCAACCTCTGTGGACTCTTTCTAATCAGTTCATACCTTGCAAGTTGATGTGTTATTTTGAAAACTCATATTTTCTCATGTCATTGAAATGTTTAAAATCTTGCTACGGCTTCATGGTCTCCCCCACTCTAGATTGATAACTTCTCTGTTGTAAAAAGAGGAAAGACACAACACGACTTTTTGTTTTATTCAAGCCACTGTGTACATATTTAGGGTCTTTCTGTTAGAGCACCGTAGGCTGTTTTCTAATTGATACTTTTACCACTGCACTTGGAGTCAAGAGCAAAATTTTTTAAAATGTGGTTTCCAAGGTCACAGGAGATGCTTCTAACATCTGCCTACCTTTCAGGTTTTCTTTTTACTTCTCTTCCTTCTATTCTCTGTATCTTTACTCTATTTTCTGTATCCTAACCCTTTTTATAGTTTGTCAAAGATGCCATGCTCCTTTCTGTCCAATTCCCTCACACCTATTATTCCTTTCCTCCCTCCACACACACACACCTTGTCCTATTAACAACTGTTCATTAATCAGATTTTAAACTTAAGTCACTCATCTCCACCACCTTCACAGAATTTTGTCAGGTCCCACCATTAAATGATTTCATATCACTTCAATCTTGTTGGGGTTTTTTATTGTGAAATATTTTACATTAATAGTACAACATAAATAACATACATGTATGGAGCATAAACTGTTATTACAAATCATTACACACCAATATCCAGCTTTGAAAAAAGAATTTGAATGATACCATTTAGTAAGGCTCCTGGTGTCCCAACCAGACACTCTATTTCCAAGACTGTTTTTCAGCTACTTGCAGTCAATGTGATTATGTATATTTTATAGTAATTGTACATTTCTCTAAACATGTTATTTAATTTTTCTTATGTGTGAATATTATAAAATTTTGTCTTTTTGTGATCTTTTATTTCTGCTTTTGTACTCAGTATTATTTTCGAGTATTTTGAGATTTTGAGATACTTCTATGCAAATAGAGAAGCACTATTTTATTCATTTTTTATTTAATTCCCACATAAGTCCTGTTTAATGAACTATAAATATTCTATGTCGTGACTATACTTCAAATTATGCATTCTTTTGTTTATGGAAATTTGGCTTGTTTCTAGTTACACACATAAACACAAATGTTTATATTATGTGTATGTGTATATATATATATATGTAGAGAGAGAAATGGTTTTGTATGTGTGCAGATAGCAAGTTCTGCTATAATGAATTTTTATATATATTCTTTTACATATATTCCTTTTTAAAGAATGAGGTTCTCCATATTCTAAATGTAATTTTTTTTCCATTGGGAGCGATCAACAGAGATCATTTTAAATTCGTTCCTCAGCTTGGGAGATTTCATATCATATAAGTACAATAGTTTTCAACCCTAATCTTTCATGAGGATTTAATTGTGACTACAAATTTTCACTGAATTTTTTTTTTTTTTTCCTTCCATTTAGAGCTAAGAATAAGACAGATGAGTTTCCATGACCTTTCCCAATGAGGTGCCCTTTTCTAAGAAGATAAAATTATTGTTGTTTGATTTGGAAAAATCTCAGCCATTAATTAGTTTTTTTCAATGACAAAAGAGTTGGCTTATTGACTGTTATAAATGTCTAATTTGCTTCATTTTATTGTTATCACTGCAATTTCACTTGGCACTTTTGAAGCCAACTGCTATTGCATAAGCAGCCTGCCAGCCATTGCTACCAAACTCCTGTAGACGCTGCCTTTAAACTTTGGCAATTTTCAAATACAAATATATTCAAAATCACTCCCTGCTGCAATAATGATTACATCTTCCAATGCAATTTACGAGAGTCCTGTATGGACCAAAAAATTTAACACATGAAAATTAGATCTTAACTTTTAGCAACATAATAAAATGTGCTTTGTTCAGCCATCAGTTTCATAAAAAGTGCCCCTTTTGATATTATTATCTGTTTTTTTCAATATGTTTTTAGTGATTCAAGTCTATAGTAATGTAGGTATTTTATTCTAAACATTGTTGCAAAGTATGCAGCAAAAGATAAAGAACTAAGAGAAAAACTGGTTACATCAGATTAAACTTTTGCAGTGAATTAAGCTTCCTGCTTGCTGGAAGGATGCTTGCTTGCATCTCAGGATGAAATAGGAATGGAGGATCATTAAAGCCCATGAAAGACTTGAAGTCGAACTGTGATGGAGAGGGACTATGACACACGTTACACCATGTGTCTGTGTGACACTCCACACGGAACAGCCTCCTGAGCATGGAGTGAAGTCACTAAGAAGTTTGGCACTGTGTGTGATAATTTGCAAAGAACTATTACAAATAATTGAAAAGTACTAATTCAATTTTAAAATTGACAAAAATATGAATAGACTTCAGAAAAATAAATGCAAATGAACGATAAATGTTTAAAGTGTGCTCATCTACACTCATAATTTTTAGAATATAAATTCAAAGAGTGATAAGGCATTTTTCAACTATCAAAATGTTGAACAACACTTATACTAATCTACCTTCCCATGCTAATTCTCCTCACTAGCCATGTGACCAAACACCATGTTATGAGACCTTCAGTTTTCTCACTTTTAAATGGAAAATAATAATACTGATCTTATAGAGTATTTGTGACAATCAACTTTAATAACAAATATTGAGGACCTAGAATAGAGCCTAGAACAATAGTCATAAGCAATAGTTATACGGCTTCTGTGACATGACAATCAAACCAAATTATTTTTATGAAGGAGAGGAATCAGAGAATCTTCATGATACTAGGGAGATTTGATGATGAAACTTAAATAATAGTTTTCTATTTTTTATATTGTGTAATAGGTATAATTAATTTAGAATGAATGTGTGTATTTGATCAATTGACCAAATAAAGAATAAATGTTTCTTAATGTAACGTAACCATTTTATTTGTTTTCCTCAAACAACAACCCTTTGGAAAGGAAATCACATAAATAAATTGTTAACTTGCTTTATTAAAATATAGCCCAATTGGATTAAAAATTCAAATGTTAGTGGTCGGGCATGTGGCCCACACTTGTAATCCTGGCACTCTGGGAGGCCAAGGTGGGAGGATCACTTGAGCTCAGGAGTTCAAGACCAGCCTAAGCAAGAGCGAGACCCCATTTCTAAGAATAGCCGGATGTTGTGGTGGGCTCCTATAGTCTCAGCTACTTGGGAGGCTGAAGCAAGAAAATCTCTTGAACCTACGAAGAGTTTGAGGTTTCTGTGAGCTATGATGCTATTGTTCTCTACTGAAGGTGACAGAGTGAGACTCTTGTCTCAAAAACAAAAACAACAAAAAAAGATTTAAGTTTTTAAAAATTGTAAAGTAGAGGCATAAAGACATTGGAAGAAATATACATAGATTTCAATATGAAGACAATTTGGTTATGCAGGGCATAACGTTTTGACACCACAAATAGATGGATCAGTCTGACAATGTGAAAATTTGACATTTTTATATTCATAAAGTCCAAAGCCAAAAAACAAATTAGAAATATTTTTGGCAACACATATGATAAGAAAATGGCCATTATTCTAGTATTCAAAGAATTATTACAATTGAAAAATACTAATTTAATTTTAAAATTGACAAAAATATGAATAGACATAGAAAAATAAATGCGAACGAATGCTAAATTTAAAGTGCACTCATCTACTTTCATAATTTTTAGAATATAAATTCAAATAGTGATAAAGCATTTTTTCCACTATAAAAATGTTAAGCAATACTGATTTGATATTTTGTATTTTTGGCATGTGTGTGGTAAAATTAGGCATATTGATTCATTTGTTTAGAGTATAAATTGCTGGAATTTCATTTTGGAATATGTATAGCCAAATTTAAAATGTACATACCTCTGCTAGTAATTTATGTATTGAATAAACTCGAAGCTCTGTACATTTACGAATTTCATTGTAGGATTACCTACACAGATTTTTTTTTTTTTTTTTTGAGACAGAGTTTCACTCTGTTGTTCTAAGCAAAAGAGACAAAAGTGATGTGACGTCAGCCTAGCTCACAGTAACCTCAAACTCCTGGATTCAAGTGATTTTCCTGCCTCAGCCTCCTGAGTAGCTGGGACTACTAGCACCCACCACAATGCCCAGCTAATTTTTCTTTCTTTCCTTTTTTTTTTTTTAATTTTTTTTGTCAAACTCCTAAACTCAAGAGATCCTTCTCCCTCAGCCTCCCAGAGTGCTAAAATTATAGGCACGAGGCACCATGCCCAGCTATCTACAAAGATTTTTTTTAATTAGATAAACCTAAATGTTGATAATAAAGAAATAGTAAAATTAATAAGGCTAATTATAGCCTTAACACATTATGATAGTCATCATTAAAGAGAATTAAAGAGAACTATTATGTAGAAATTTGGAATAATTTATAAATATTTTGATGTGAAAAGTAATATGTAAATAGTTTTATTGTGAATTTCCATTTATGCAAAGAAAAGTAAAAAAGTAGATAGAGGATATGTATTTGAAATTTTTCTGGAAAGAAATTTAAAAATAGAATAGAATTAAGGATATGAGTGTCTAATAGCAGAAAGGAGGGACTAATACTTATCCATGCTTTTCTGAAGTAATTGAAAGTTGTTCTATTTTCATGTATGTTTTCCCTTAATGTAAAAAATGCATGCAGTTAATATGATGAAAAATATATATAAATTGTAAAGGACTAAAATTAAATGTCATTAGGAGCCATCAGATCATTTCCAATGTTGAAAAACATGTTTTATGCGTTTTTTAAGGGAACCGTCAACTTGACTTGTTGAGATAAAATGACACATTCATTGGTATCTAATGAGTTTTATTTTCCCCCAGACAAAGTCAAAGGAAGATCAAGAACAGGGACCCACTTTGACTCTGCCCGGAGACGAAGCCGAGCAGTCCTTTATCACATCTCCGGGCACCTGCAAAGAAGAGAAAAGAACAAATTGAAAATAAATAATGTAGGTGGATGTGTACACGATGGCTGCTGGTTTTCCCTGGTGGCAGTGTTTGACTCACTAAAAAAAGGCTCCAATTATTCATTTATTGGCTTTCCTAGATTGTTTTTTCCACTTTGGCTCGTGCTTTCCCATAAAGAACAAACTGGAAAAGGTCAGCAGTCATGAGGCATTTCTGTAATAAAAGTGCTTAATCATAATGTTATCACAGCATAGAGATTAGAATATTATTACAGTGCAGTGCAATATGGTCCTCGGGATACTGCAAGTGGGGGCATCCTGGTTTCATTTTGTGATACAAAATGATGCCGCAAATCATAACACACATTCACAGTTTGTTGTTTAAAATTTCTCAAATTTAATTTTAGTTTCATCTATTTTATACTTTATCTAATTTCACTTAAGACTTTTATCTGGGGGCAGGGGATCATGACAAAATCAAAATCATTAATCCATTTGGAAACATGTACTTTATATAAACACAGCTCATAATTTCACACGGTGAAACACTGGCTTTGAAGTTACATGCCATACGTTGCACAGTTTTGTAAAAAGTTGCACTTTTAGTGAATTACAGTGGAGCTGCTTTCAGAAACATGGTGCTTACCTGTCAAAAACCACAGCAAATAACTGTGCCTATAAACAGTGATTCTTTTCCATTTAACGTGATACACAGCCTCTAGGATATCACACTTAATTTCTTATTTGGTTCTGAGCACTAGCAGACTTCACCAAGAAACCTAGAGTAATGTCTGCTAGGTTGTACATACTCAAAGGTAATTTTTCAGATGATATCAACGTCATGGCAGAATCCCCAGAACATATCTCTAGTGTTTTGTGACTATGGGTGGCAGATTAAATATTTTAGGGCCACTCGCCAATGATATACACATTCAAGCAATCAGAGCTATTTTGCAATCCACTGAATGTTCAGAAGTTCTGGGAGTTAAGCCCACAAGGAGGAGTCTTTAGCACCTCACTTTTTATATAGTAAATTTGGAAATTACCTAATCTGACATAAAACAATCTGTTGATAAACAGGGCCATGCATCAGACATACAAATTATCTGTTTCTCTGAGGTAAACAAAGAAAGATATATGAGCCCAGAGCGTGGATGGAGGTGACGTGACGTGACAGTGCTGCAGACCTGGGTCTGCTTCAGTGAATTGCTTTCTGTAAAAAACATTTTGAATTATTTGTACTCCAAGGACCAGGCTCTGGTCTGCCAGGCACTGCTGTAGAAAGTCACATACTGTTCGTTTGTTTGTTTGTTTGAGGGGTTGTTTGTTTTTCTGTCCTGACTTAATATGAAGGTTTCCTAGGGACACCTCTGCATTGGTGTCCAGAGAGAGACTTAAAAGGGTATGTACTGTATATGTGTGGATCTTTCCACTGGTCCCTACTTACATCTCCCTTCAGTTACCAAGTTAGTCATAATCATAGCAAACAAGTTCTAAAAAAAAAAGAAGTAATCACATGTGGCCTTGACTTCCTTCAAGCCAACTACCAAAGCACCTAAACAAATATTATCCAGCAACTTTGTAATGCTGAAAGCTGACACCATTGTCTTGCTTTCAGTGGAGAAACTTTTAAACATAGTATTAGTGAGCTTTAAAATGCATTTGCTGAGTGAGCTATATTTCCCTTTAGTTTCAACAAAGTTTCAAACAGTACTTAAAGATGTGATTTTAAAAATCATAACTCCTACTGCTTAGCTAATTTGCTTAATTCCTATTCATTTAAGAAGTGCAAACAGCAGGGAAAGCATTAAAATAATACATAGTAATTAAAGATGTCGAGTCAGCACAGTGACTCTAATACTACAGGTAACATTTTACTTCTGGAGAAAAAGTAAGTATAAGATGCCAACTGGCCCTGTTCACCATCTCCTTACAGAAAGAACAGAGTAGAACAGCTAAAAAACAGATAATGAATGAATGAAGAAAAGAAATGATCTGGACAGTTTATTGACTATACCATCAATCTTGGAGGAATTCTGGCTCTAATAACATTCACACACACACACACACACACACAAAAAAAAAAAAATTCTTAATATATTATAGCCCTTTGCTATTTACAAGTTCCTTTTACTTGCATCATATTATTTGATTCTCACCGCAAGTCAGTATTAGGTACGACTCTGTTTAGTCCCATTTTCATGATGGGATAAAAACTTACAATCTCAAAAGTAGAAGCTGCAGCACTTAATGTTCATGACTCACAGCCGCTGTGCTTCTGCCTCCTGCCTCAGTGCTTCTCTGGTACAGTTTTCAGTTCTGTGGAACAGGAATATGGTCTTCAGCCACAGTGGAGAGACGTCATCAGGGGACTCGCAGGGCTGACGAATCAGGATACAATATTTTTGAGCCTCGGCTCTAACTGCCTGTTGTCTCTTGGAAAAGGTGTTTTATTTGTGCCTTCCTTGATTTGTTACTCTAATAAATGAGAATAGGAGGATGCAAACACACACACACACACACACACACACACACAGGTGTAAAGATCACACGAGAGCTTTGAACACTTGAAAGTGCTACAAATGAGTAATAGTACCTGTTGGGGGGCTGTGCTGGTGGCCATTAAAGGTAGACATAATATTTGGATTACCCAGAGTAGTGACTGTAGAAATACTTTCCTATTCCCTTGACATTCGTATGACAGTCTCAAAAAAATGTTGTGAAAGTAGTTTAGGAAACAATTTCCTTACTTAGGCATTAGAGTTAATTATTGTGTCTTAACAATTCATAGGGTACAAGTTAAA
Source organism: Loris lydekkerianus (assembly GCA_963574355.1). Classification (NCBI taxonomy): domain Eukaryota; kingdom Metazoa; phylum Chordata; class Mammalia; order Primates; family Lorisidae; genus Loris; species Loris lydekkerianus. The sequence goes on from CAUYPK010065027.1 coordinate 22,536, forward strand.
TAGCTGTACATCATTAGTACTGATGAACTATGCTTCAAAATTAATAAATGATATAAATCTAAAATCTAGACTAGTTGGTGATATTATTCTTTAGGTAAACTCCATACATTTGAGAGTTATAAATAATCTGCCTCTCCTTTTCTTCCTGTTAAAAGCACAATTTTACAATTGTGCAATTTTTTTACAATTCTAAAAATTTATTTTCCTTTTAAAAAGGTTTTTGGTAAAATGAAAATTACCATTCTGGGAGAAGAGTGTCTATTTTTTTCACTCCGGTGATTGTTTAAAGATATAAGCAGAAATTGCCAGGAAGGCTATGTTAACCAGTGTGATGTAAATGTATCAACCGGTCTGTGAAACTAGTGTATGATGCCCCATGATCATATCAATGTACACAGCTATGATTTAATAAAAATAAATAAATAAATAATTAATTTAAAAAAATATGTAAGCAGGATTTGAGTTAACAACATTTCAAAATTTAAGTCTAATCTAATATATATTGAAATCTCAGTATCTTTCAAAATAATTATAAATAGTATGTTTTAAGTAGCCTATAAAAATAAAATTGTGAGATATGTTTTCTGATTTGTGGAGGTAACTAATCATCATGGAGCTTTTACAATAACATCATGTAATCAGTGGAAACCAAAGAAAATACTTTACTTCTTGAGTTTTCCCAAATCCTCACCCCCTCAATCTGGCTTTTCTCTCAAACAAGGTAAAAATTTAATTTATGTGACATAACAGGAAAAACTTATTTAGGTAGAAAGTGAGATATTCCTCAAAGCTTCCAATAAATTCTTCTTATAGTAAATATTTAGGGGAAAAATTAGAATTCATCATGAATTCTTGCAGCAGAGGAGCTTGCCAACCCTGAGGAGATTAATACTCGCAGAGCTAATCCCCTCTTTCTATGCCACGAGTCTGAGTTCTGATGAGAAGCCCAACAGAGTACTTCATATCTTCTCAGTTTTTTTTTTTTTGTTGTTTTTTTTTTTAAATTAAATCATAGCTGTGTACATTGATATGATCATGGGGCATCTTACACTAGTTTCACAGACCAGTTGACACATTTATATCACACTAGTTAACATAGCCTTCCTGGCAATTTCACAGTTATTGTGTGGAATGTAAATGTAAATATCTTCTCAGTTTTATGCTAAAGTCTACTTTGAAAACATCTTCCTTGAAACCAGAAAATGAGGCAGAAAGACAGAAGAAAATATTAGGAAATTGGATGAACTATAGATGCAATGGCAGATGGGCATCAAAGAACCATCTGGAAGTAGGGAAGCCGTGCCCCACCATGTAGTGCCACCCTCATGAGGTGCTTGTGTGGGTCGAGTGAAAGAATGAACAGGAAGTAGAAACACTAGTTGAAAATGCCTACCTTGAAGGGAGATGCCAGATGGGGAGAGAGTGGGGTCCGTTAATATTAAGATAGCAGAACTATTTAATCACTGATAGTCCCCACTTAGAGCTAAGTGTTCCTGATCTCTCTGAACCTTTCTTGAATCCTGAGGCACTTCAGACACGCCTGAACACACCACATTAATCTGCCCTTCTCTCAATGATACTGTGACCTACAAGTAACATGTATTCTAGAACATTTAACTGTTCTGTTAATTCAACTCAACTTTCAAGTTTAAGTTTCCATTACCTATCTTGCATTTCACATTAATTGAGGTTAAAGCAAGGTCTGCAAGAATCTGGTCACGGGCTTGTCAAATTTCCATACACGCTGCAGCTGGGCCTCCCTTTGTCTCACAGCAATGGGAGAATTGTTCATCAATTTGGACTGCTTTCAAAGTCAAGTGCTTTTGCAGTTATCAAAAATTTCAGCTATTTTACATTTAATCAGCTGCACAGCGAATTGCCTTTTTCCTCCATGATTTGAATAATAACCCTTAAGTAACTGTTTCTCACTTTACTGTCTTAGCGCAATCTGGCCAACGTCAGAATGCATTCGTGTCAGTGTAGGTAATGAGGTCTGGGTTCCCACCTTGAAACTTCACCAAAACCGCAATGCAAAAATGCATGTAGTTAGCACAACCCTGTTACATTTTGAAAAGAATATAAACCGCTTTTATAACAGAACATTGGTTACAAAATAGTACCTTTGTTGTCACCAATAGAGTATTGAGTCAAATATTAATATAGTCTTTAGATAATGACTATCACCTGAAAACTACGAGTATACAAAATATCTCCATGACAATAGAAATATAAAATCTTTATATTTATGATATGCGTAGGATTGCTTACAATGGCAGATGTTTTGGGATGACATTTTATTTGTTTTTTTGAGACAGAGTCTCACTATGTCACCCTCTGTAGAGTGCTGTGGCACAGCAACCTCAAACTCTTGGGCTCAAGTGATTCTCTAGCCTCAGCCTCCCAAGTAGCTGGGACTACAGGTGCCCGCCACCATGCCCGGCTATTATTTTGTTGTTGTTATAGTTGTCATGGTTGTTTGGCAGGCTTGGGCTGGGTTTGAACTTCCAGCCCCAGCACATGTGGTCAATGCCTTAGCTGCTGAGCTATAGGCACCAAGCCTGGGATGTCATTTCAGGTAATTTTATTTTTAATGAACAAAATCTAGATTACTCTTTCAACATTTGTGACTCAACTCTGCACATTCCTCTTCTAACAAAGAACTCTGCTCAGCTTAGTCATGTAAGTGTTTTATATCACCATCTTTTAAAAGTCACTTGTAATAAGTGTGTTTAATTTGTGTGATCTTTGTTTCTAATATTATGTTTCTCCTGTCTCTCCTTTTTGTCTTTATCCACAGAATGTTTTTGTAGATAAACCAGCATTTCCGGAGTATAAAGTTTCTGATGCAAAAAAGTCCAAATTCATACTTTTGCATTTTAGCACTTTTAAAGCTGGCTGGGACTGGCTTATTTTGTTGGCGACGTTTTATGTCGCCGTGACCGTACCTTACAACGTTTGCTTTATTGGCAATGATGACCTGTCCACGACTCGGAGCACAACAGTCAGTGACATTGCAGTGGAGATTCTTTTTATTATAGGTAAGAACCAACGGCTGCTTTCCCAGGAGATTTGCATAAGGGAAGTCAAGTGTGTTCCAGATTTTTTTCTGACATGAATTTGAACTAAGATCCGTTTGCATGGGCATGACTCAACCTCTGATGCAAATTTTGGAGAAGCACATATGGTATTTGGATTTCTGAAAATTGTCTCTTGCAGCTTTTCCTCCCTTTCTTTATTCAAACAGATCTAAACTGATATTCTTTGTTTCTATACTTATTTCATCAAAAAAAAAAAAGTCTAAAAAAGACTTAATGGCAGTTTTGGTTGTACTCGTCCATCCTTCAAGATCTTAACTGTGCAGGGTCAGAAATGGGGTATAGCAAGAACCCACCAGTGGTGTCCCCATAGTGGTCCAGCCATGGGTGTGGCTCTTTCCCCAGGCTTTTCCAAGCTGCTTTAGCATGTTGATGGTGGCTTCAATAAGTGGCCTGTTTGCAGAATCAAGGGTTACATAAGCCTTCCAGTAAATCAGGGGAAGCAGTGAGTATCTGATTTCAATTTAAAAAGAGGCCCCAAAGGATATTTGCTAAGCGTATTTATCTCTAGAACATTGGGAGCCTCACTTAAAACTGTATCTGCGCCAATCTTGTAAGCCTTTTCCTAGTTTCCTGTCCCTTAAATCTTCATCTAGTTTAGACCAAAACCTAGCTCTTTCCTGCTCATTCAAGGACCTGTACAAGGTCTCTCTGTTAAGACATAGATTGATTTTTTGTTAGGTTCTTGATCATCACTAGCAACTGATAGCTGATTCTTTACATGGATGGTGATGTAGAGCAACATTCCCATTGTAAACATGAAAGAATGTTTGTAAAACATTTTCAAGTGGGAAAGTGAACAAAGGAGTGATAAATGAATCTTGAAAGTTCAAAGAAAGGAAATAAGTAGGTGAGGCAGGCCCAAACTTTCTTTCAATGTTGGCGTTAGTTTTTTCTCAGTGAAGCTTTTAGCTTTGGGACCAGAGTGGGTTCTCTAATAAAATCTCAGTACATGTTTGCTTTGGATGCATTTGTGTGCTCTTGAAAGGACTTAGCATTGCTATTAACATTGCATTTACTAGACCCACCCCTTTAAGCCTTCTTAGGACCCCCTAGTCCCACCCCAGAAGTGGTAGCTGTAGTATGTTTAGGCCACTAGATGGCAATGTTGTCTAGTTAGGCGGATTGGTAAGGTTACACATTCAAGGAAATTATCTTTAAGTTTTTAAACTAAAGCTATCCTTTATTAGAAAAAATACAAACACAGAGAGCTCTATTAAATCACTGTGAAATGGAAATTAACAACATTCTATTTTGAACAAGAATTTAAAATGAAAATGGTAGACAAATTGGGTGTGTCTTTATGCCAATCCATTCTGGTTTTAAATCTGTTTACTTTTGCTAGCTAATCTTTGATGTCTCTTCCCACACACCCATCCATGATGTCCACATAAATTAGCATGCCAAAAGCACACTCCATATCCTGGTCAAAGTTCTCAAGAACTTTGACAGTGACTCAACATTAAGTCTAAGTTTTGTTTTCTGAAAACTCAGAAAAGGGCTTTGCAAAATAATATTATAGATTGAAGTATCTGCTTAACAAATACTTAGTCGTCTTATTATTGTTATTCATAACATTTTCATTGGAAAAAGTTAAGTCTTGAATTTTCTTTTCCATTCTTCCAGATTCTTAGATATTTAACATGTTAGATACTTAAGAAGCCATTTGTGGTACTTTTGTGCATGCTCATTGGCAAGTGATGATGTGTTTACCCCCATGAGAACTCACACCTCTGATATTGGAATATATAAGCTTTTCTTCATTGTAAGGCTGCTTTCCTCTAATAAATCAACGGAGACTAGTTTGTTCCAGTGATAGGTGATAGCAACTCCTGAATTCCTCTCTGTTCTTTATCACTGCCATCTCTACTGTGCTTCATCAGTAAGATGGCTCTTCCAGTAGGCAATACCCATCTCTTAGTAGCTGCATGACAAAGGAAACTCATTCCCATTTTCTGCAGTTTAGTGTCTACAAAAATTACAGTAGAATTTGAGGTTTGGGTCTGCCAGGTGTTTTAGTGTGACTCCTGCCTGGAAACCCTTGTTGACCTTTTTTTTTTTAAGCAGTAAAAACTTCCCTGCTCTTCCCTACTGTGGTCTTCCTGCTCTTTCTTTTAAATGAATTTGAGTACATCTGCAATTTATTATGACACATTTAGAAAAATAGCTTGAACTAACATTTCTCCAAGAACATTTCCCTGATCCTTTATTTTATGAACTATTTCAAAAAAGTGGGCTATAAATGATCATTAAGAAATACGCTAAAATAGTATGAATAAAAAGTGCATTGCCTGTAATATTGTATCTGTACAATGCTAAGGAGGTGTTTGTACCATTTAACATTTATTAAATTACAGTGTGTGGTGAAATTTATATGTAGGCTTTACATACTGCTTTTTTTCTATTTAAGGATAGTATTATTAAAATGGCAACTTATCATCAACTGGGTCAGAATTATTAAGAAGCAGTTTTAAAAGGTTTTGGAAGGAAGGGTTTTCATATAGCTAAAAGAGGACAAAAAACAAATATTGTGTTATTTGTATTAACGCCATAGAATGATAAGGCAATGTGCTTATTTTTAAAATGGAGAATAATTAAATATATCATGAAAAATGAATTCATTGTCAAAATTAAAATTGGAAGATGACAACTAAGGTTGCGAACTCATCCTAGAAAAAGTGCTAAATACCTCATTGCTGAATATCACTATAGTTATTTTCCACATACTCCCTTTGAGAAGCTATGCAGTGATACCACTACTTAGTCTACCCTTCAAAGCAATTTTGGAGCCCTTTGTAATGGCCACTAGAGCTGTCATCATATTAGTTTTGGTATCCTGAATGTCATCAAAATATTTTTCTTTCAATATTTTCTTTATCTTCAGATAAGGAAAAAAGTCTTTGGGGGCAAGATTAGGTGAGTAGGGAGGGTGTTCCAATACAGTTATTTGTTTACTGGATAAAACACTCTCACAGAGAGTGCTGTGTGAGCTGTTGCATTGTCATGATGCTTGAACTATGAGTTGTTGGCCAAGATTTTCAATTAAGATTTCCCTAACTGTTTTCTATCCATGTTTACTTGGTCTGCTATGCTTCTCACATTCACTGAAAATTTTGATGTGCAGTTTGACAAATTTTTGCAATGCTTTTCTCAGTTCTGCTCATCACTGACTGCCCTGACCTCTCTTCATGAGTGATGCTTTCTCTCTCCCCTCAGAAAAACATTTACTTTATTTGTACACAACTTTTTATTTCTTCCTGGAATTATTTTCATAAATATGGATGAACATGTCTCTGATTTCACTTCTTCTCTTGCCATGTTCAACAAGAAATTTATTGTTGTTCATTGCTCTAATTAAAGCTCTAACACATTTTCACTATGGCATGTAAAAGCACAACAGTAATGATAAATGCCACTCAGCAAGACACCGCCACATGTGACATGAACAAAACTGTGAGGCACAGATATAACAAGGTATAAAACCTTACCAACTTGTCTGTACAGTGCTGCCAATGTATGTACCTGGTGGCAAGTTCATGAACTTTATATCTCTTTTGGACATTTACAGTTCACTTTAACACTGTAAATTGTCTATGAAATTCAGTGATAAAGAAATCTACTTAGGGCGGCGCTTGTGCCTCAAAGGAGTAGGGTGCCAGCCCCATATGCTGGAGATGGTGGGTTCAAGCCAAGCCCTGGCCAAAAACTGCAAAAAAAAAAAAAAAAAACTACTTAAATGTGATTAACACAGCATTTCTCAAATTCATTTTTACTTCAGATTCAGACCACTTAGTAATGCTCTTTGGGGAAGACTGACTAAAAACATTCTTCCCAGGTTCTTCACCGTTAATCTACCTGACTGAGTATAATTATGTTAGTCAAACTTAAATATGAATGATGAGTTTGAATGTCTTCTAGATACTTTCTCACTCTTAAATTCTTTTGTAAGCCACATTAATTCTTTGCAATCAATAGAGTGCAGTTCTTACCCATGAGCTATAAAGTTTGGCTATAAAGTTATTTTTAGTTTCAAAACCATCATATATAACTTTCCAGCTGATTCAGTCTTATGGAAACTTAAACTGAGAAGTGACTTAATAGCAATTTACCTAATTGAATCTTCTTACTTTGTAGGTGGGGAACTGAGCCCTAGTGATATGCCCAAGACCCCACAACTAACCAATGGCGAACAGGTCTTCTGGTTGTGAATCAGGTTTTTTTGATTATGTGTTTATAGTCCATATGATTCAATTTCCTGACTAATTCCACCCAACTTGCTTTTATTTATTTTAATTGATGAGTTATAAAATGCAAGAAAGAAAGGTTAATTTCCTTTTTTTCATGAAAACAGAAATTAATAGTTTGACTTCATAATCTTGGTGGAGAAAAATTTTGTATTTCCATAGGATCAAATTTTATATTTCCATAGAATCAAAATTTGGTATTTCCATAGGATCCTATTTTTTTTACTAAAAACCCAAAGAACACAATTTTGTATAGGAAGCAGGAATAAATTATGAATGTTCTAAGCCAGTGCCAAGTCCATTCCCCTTATCCTGTTTCTAGTGTAGAGGTCAGTCTGTGCCCAGTTCTATCCAATAAAATATAAAGAAATCATTTTGATGGATGAGGGAGGCTTCCTGGAAATAATTCCTTTCCCTTAAAAAGAAGAAAGACATGCAAAAGAAAAATATTTGTATCTTCATTTTTTCATTTTCCCTGGGATGTGTAGATGGGAGAATATGATGTTTATAACCAGTTGCCATTTTGTAATCATTGGAGAGATATGGCAAAGGATGTGGATGGCAGACCAAAATGCTGACATATTGCATCTCCACACTCCCTTTTGGGGTCATATAAAATGTTCCTGTTATTGGAATTACTATGAATTGGATATTTTGTTACTAATAGCTATATCATTCTAAAAACACTGAAACAAATATGACTTAATCATTTGTGACCCTTTGCAATGGGCCATTTCAGAGGCCTGTACTCTATCCAAAGGAAAAAGAATGGCCATTTCAGAGGCCTATACTCTATCCAAAGGAAAGAGAATGGCCTTTATTCTGTCATTTCACCATGAGCCTAGCTAGGAAGTGATTTGCATATACTTAGTATCTACTGTTATATCCACAAAGGCCCAGAGTCACAGACTAAGCCCTAAATGAGTAACCCCAATTGACTTGGTCTAAGAATCTTCAGGAAGTTGAATGTCAAAAGAAGCATGATATGCAATTGTACTTTCTGTTTACATTTATCTTAGTTGTAAAATCATTGAGTTATTTAATAGGATATCCAAAAAGAAAAACATACACACACACACACACACACACACACACACACACACACATTTCAAAGACTAATGGGGAATATATAGGTAAAAGTAAAATAGCTCAGAATTTTGCAAAATAGAATTTTATATAAATCCTGAGATCAAAAGAGCACTCTAAGTACTGAATAGGATAAATTAAAAATATGTCCATAGCTAGACACATCACATCGCTAATCATAAAGGATTAAAAAGTAAATTTTAGAACTGTCTAAAAAGAAAGAAAAATTAGTTACAAAGGGATAATAGTGACACTGTAATCAGATATCTCAGCTACAGTAGAGGCCAAAAAAAAAAAAAATAATAATAATAATGAATACCTGGCTTAATAGAAAAAAAAAATACTGACCTTTGTTCCTTCCTCTCCTTTCTCTTTTTCTTCTCCCTCCCTTCCTTCCTTCCTTCCTTTTCTCTCCTTTCCCTTCCTTTCTTTCCTTCTCTTTCTTCCTTTCCCTTTTCTTTCTTTCTTTTCTTTCTTTTCTTTCTTTCTCCCAGTCTACCTTCCTTGAGGAAGGAGCCACAATGAAGAACTTTTTACAAAACAAAACACTTTTATTACCCCTGGATTCTCACTAGAAGAACACTAAAATACCTTCTTTAGTAGGAAGAGAAGTGAGCCCAGAAGGAAGGACTGTATGCAAGATAAAATTAAACAAAATTTAGAATGAAAATCCATAAAATATGTTGACAAATTAGATTAATTGTTGGATTAAAGAACAATACTATTTTGGTGGACCCAAGTAAAATAGCAATGTATAAGTGTTATATATTTTTAAAATAGAAACTAAAGCTCTAAACGTGACTATATGGAGATGATGATAGGTAGATAAAAAGCAACATGTCTTGTTTTGACATGTTCAGAGTAAGAGGGAAGAAGAGTCAAACCTAGAGAATATTGTTACGAAAATGTGTAGTAATACATATTAAATATTTTAAAGTATCTATCTGTACAAAAATCAAAAAAGAAAACTATCAATGGATTAATGATTTGAAACGACAAGGGGAAAAAAAAGCAGAAAAATATAAAATATTACCAATCCAAAAAATAAAGGAAAGGAAAGAAACAAATGAGAAAGAAAAAGATGGGAGTTAGTAGATGAAAAACGAGATAACAAGATATGTGAATCAAGATATGTAAATAATCTCAAACTATCAACAGATTTATAAAACTAATATTCAATGAGTTTTTTAAAATTTGAAAATATGCTAATTATAAAATTAGATCTACTGCAAAACCACTCAGAAAATGGAAACTAAATAAATGGGTAAAAGTGTTTGCTATATAAATGCTAATCAAAAGAAAGGTGCCATGGAAATATCAATAGCACAAAACATAAAATTTAAGGCAAGAATATTTATAGTTATAGTAAGTGACATTGCATGTTAATAAAAGACACTATTAAGAGGATATAATCATGATGAATATATGTTCATATGTAAATTTGCATGTGTGTATGTGTATGTACATATATTGTTTATTATATACATACATATCTAAACAATGTGGCTGGAAAATAGTATAAAGAGATTGTGACGGTTATAGACACTTATTTTTAAACATCAAAAGAATGATAAGCTGTTTTAACACACAGTATCTGAAACTGATAAACTAGCACGACAATATTTGACTATAGAAGATTTGAAAATTTTAGGCTACAGAATATTTGAAAGACATGATTGACAAACTGATCCAATGTGATTTAAGCAGACTTTCTCAGCCTTGGCACTTTTGACATTGTGACATTTTATAACTTATATAAAAAGGAGGTGAAGGGGGAATATATATATGTACATATGTATATATTTATTTAGTAGATAATGCTTAGGTTGTCTTTGGAGACCTACACAAGAAGTTGATGAGCTTGTTTACTTTTAAAGAGGACAGCAAGTTCTTGAGGACAAAAAAGGGAAGATTTTACTGTGTACCTTCTGTGAACTTTTGAACAATGCAACTATACAGCCAAGTAAAAAAAAATGAATAAAATAAAAAACTGTAAATGTGAGTTAATTGGTTACTCCAGTATCTTCAAGAAGCTTGAGCAAAAAACTAAAGAAAGGAAATGGGAATAAGAAATACAGCAATGTCTCAGGCTACAAAATCAATACTCATAAATCTGTAGCCCTTATATATACCAACAATAACCAAGCCGAACAAACAGTCAAGGACTCTATTCCTTTCACAGTAGTGCCAAAGAAGATGAAATATTTGGGAGTATACCTAACAAAGGATGTGAAAGATCTCTACAAAGAGAACTATGAAACTCTAAGTAAAG
>CAUYPK010065029.1:0-17323 GCA_963574355.1 Loris lydekkerianus
GACAGAGAGGGTACAGAGGGGACACTATGCCCCTGACACCTCACGCAGTGGGTCGGGGGACAGAGAGGGTACAGAGGGGACACTATGCTCCTGACACCTCACACAGTTGGTCAGGGGATAAACAGGCTGCAGAGGGGACACTACTCCCCTGACACCTCATGCAGTGGGTCAGGGACAGACAGGGTACAGAGGGAATACTATTCCCCTGACACCTCAAACTGTGGGTCAGGGGACAGACAGGGTGCAGAGGGGACACTATTCTGGAGGAGTGGTCAAGGATGGCCTCACTGGAAATGACACTGGAGTAGAATGCATAATCCTGTGGATTTGTGGGAGAACTTTCTAGGCAGAGAAAATGACAACTGCAAAGGCAGTGAGGTGGGTGCCGCTGGCTGTGTTTAAGGAATTAAGAAAGAACACTGGTGTGGCATGATCAAGGGTGGAGTGGTGTGGAGGGGAGGTGGGGGGACAGAGGACACAGGGCCTTGTAAGAATGCTGGCTTTTGCCATAGGAACCATTTGAGTAGAAGAGTGATTTGAGGTAATAATTTATGTTTTAAAATCCCTGTGGCTGATAGGATAGTTCCAGAGATTGTGCTAATAATAAATAGTTGCATGGACTTAAAGCCACAGAACTCAAAAGAGTTAAAATGGTAATTTTTATGTCATGCATATTTTGCTACAATAAAAAAAAATTTAAAAGAGGTAATAACAACAACAACAACAAAGTATTATTCATTTCATTCTTCTTTAAGGTTAAAAAAAAATCCCTCTGGTAACTAGGTAGAGAAGAGTCTTGTGGGTCTAAGGAGTGTGGTGTGGAGCCCAGGAGAACCACTAAGAGTATTTAATTTCATCTTCATAATCCCATAAAGTTTCTGTGGTTATCTTCATGTGACGGAGGAGACACCGAAGGCTCAGAGAGGTTACGTCACTTATGTGAAGTCACACAGCACATGGTAGCCGTCTGGCTCCAGACCCAGCCCTGATGACACTGGTGTGCTCTCCTTCAGGCCACCTAGGCGCACCTAAACTCGGTTTTCAGGACCTTTGTTTTCATGCACTATGTGCTGACGTGGATCAGATCAAAAATCAAGCAAATCACTCACGAGTGTTTTGCACAAGTTGCTAAGGTTCTTATTTCTTACTGGGCCTTGGTGTTTTTGATTCACAGGCATATTATTTTGGTTTTTATTCCTGTATTTTGTATGCTTGCCTGATTTTCCTTTGCAGGAAATATTTTCTATGCTTTAATGCCAAGTCATATCTCTTGCTTGTTTTTAAAGACCCATGTTGAGCCTTAAAAAGCAGATCTTAAAACTCTCCTGCCCTCTGTTATGGACACCCTCTGCTTCCTCCTTTGGCACTCTGCTTAACTGTAGTGCTAGTTTCCAAGCCTTTGGAAGTAGGGATAAAGCTTACCATCGGCCAGGACCAAGCGAGGCTGTGGCCATACAGCTGCAAACACAACAGACCCCATTTCTACCCTCACGGAGCTACACTGACACAACACGCTCGCTCATGTGGGTACGTGACATTACCCCAAGTAAATGTTACAGCGTCTCAGGTAGGTGACAAGTGCTATTGAGAAAACTAAAACTAAAACTATTTTATTTTATTTTGAGAAAAGAGAAAGAAGAAATATTGGAAATGACAGAATTATAATTTTAAACAAGATGGATAGGACAGCCTCATTGAAAAGGTAACATTTGAGAATTACAGGAAGTAAAGACATAAACCATGTAGCTGTCTGTGGAAGAGTTTTCAGGGAAGAGGGAACAGGCCAGGCAAAGGCTCTAAGGTGCAAGAGAGGACTAGCAGAGAGGCCCTCAGCACTGGCACAGAGCTGGACAGGACACAAATAGAGTTGACAAAGTCTGTGACATGGTGGGGACAAGACTACAGTGAGTTAGAAGCTACTCTGTGCTTTTTGAGCCTAGGATACGTGATCTGATTGAATACATATTTGCTTATGGCTAGAACTGACTCTAAACCCTAGTTAGGGGAGTTTTGGGGTTATCTAAGGGTTAGAACCATTGTTCACTGCGTTCTGACCATAAAGTCACCACTTATGAGACCAGCAGGAGCTATTAGGCTAATACTCTAATCCACAGCGTCCACCACCTCTTGCCTGTACCACCACAGTCACCTCTCAGTCTTTTCCACACAATGGCCAGTCATCCTTTTAAAACATAAATCAGGTTGAAAAAAATCAAAAGAATAATAATATTGCATGATACATAAAATTATATGAAAGTCAAAGTTCTTTTGGATGTCAATAGGCTTCCCAAACTTCCAATAAAGTTTGTATTCTTTTAAACAGTCTCTTTCTATTGCCCTGCGTAGAATGCCATGGTGTCATAGGTCACAACAACCTTAAACTCTTGGGCTTGAGTAATCCTCTCACCTCAACCTCTTGAGTAGCTGGGCTGCCAAGTGCCCACCACAACATCTGGCTAGTTTTTCTACTTTTAATAGAGATGGGATCTCTCTCTTGCTCAGTCTGGTCTTGAACTCCTGAGCTGAGGGGATCTACCTGGCATGGCATCCCAGAGTGCTAGGGTTACAGGTATGAGCCACCGCATCTGGCCTCTAATAAAGTTTTATTGGAAAACAAAACAAAACATCTCTCCTCCCCCCATCACACAATGCAATGTCTCTCCTTCCTCTCAAAGCCTTCAGTAGCTTGCACCTGCTGAGAATAACATCCAAACTCCACCATGAATGGCCTGGAGGCCCTGGGAGACGTTCTCTCTCCATCCCTCCACTGCCCATATTGTCTCTCCCATCCCTACTCCAGTATTGCTCAGAGATCAAATGACCATGCTAAATTTCCTCCAAAGCACTTATTACCATCTGAAATTAACTGGCTGGTTTTACAAGAATTGTTTACATGTAATTGTCTGACTTCTTAGAAGATAAACTCTAAGGAGCCTAGAATAGCTCCTGTCACAGTAAATATTCTATACACACTGGTTAAGTACATGAATGAAGGAGAAGGGATCTCAACCAAAGTCACTCTCACAGTAAGGTGTCAAGTTTATCAACAAATCAACTAAACCTCAAACCTACTTTTTGGCATTGATTCAAAACATACTGATAAAGGCCCTGTCAGGAACTGAGCTAGGAACTGGTAACAAACAAGACAAACTTAAATAAATGGAAAGTTTACAATAGGGAGTGGTTCTTAACCACTTTTCTGCCATGTACCCCTTTGAGAGTCCAGCAAAGGTTATAGGCCTTTCTCAAAATATTATACAAGCATAAAACAACTAATGAAAAACACATGTGATATAGTAATATATATGCTTCTTAATGTATTATTACATAAGCTCCAGTGCTGAATTAACTATATTGTTCTCATAGGCATGACAACAATGTTTTGAGGGATCTTCAATATTTCTAATGTAATATAAAAAAACTATCACAAAGTTGCAGGTATTGCTAATTCTTGTGGTTTGTTCATTACATTCACAATTTAGAAAATGTTAAATCTCAGCTAGTGGTTAGTGAAAATAAAGATAAAACTTTCTCTCAGTCCAAGTTTGTACTGTTCTGTCTGCCTATGGATGCCCTGGAACTTCTGGTTAAGACTCCCTGGATTCCAGTGGGGAAAGTCTGGGCAGCTCTCTGTCTTTAGAGCCTCATTCATTCATTCATTCATTCATTTATTTTTAAGACAGAGTCTCACTTGGTTGTCCCAGGCTAGAGTGCCATGGCATCTAGCTCACACCAACCTCAAACTCATAGGCTCAAGTGATCCTCCTGCCTCTGCCTCCTGAGAGTAGCTGGGACAACATGCACTTGCCACAACACTCAGCTAACTTTTCTATTTTTAGTAGAGACAGGATCTTACTCTTGCTCAGTTTGGTCTTGAACTCCTGAGGGCAAGCAATTCACATGCCCCAGCCTCCCAGAATGCTAGATTACAGATGTGAGCCACTGTACTCAGTCTCTAGAGCCCAATTTATTTGCAATGCTTTGATACCATTTGGAACTATTTTGAAATTTAACATGTTGCTTCCATATAATTATGTGAGTTAAAGCATTATGATGCATGTTTAAGGTCACCTATTTATTCAGACTTTCTGGTAAATCAATATTCTAAGAACTAAAAGAAAACAAGAAAAGCTACCCTTACTTTAACTAAACAAACAAACAAACAAACTTATTGGATAAAGGTAATGGAAATAAACATTCCAGGAACTGATTTAAAGATTTATTATTTCCTTTGAAAAAACATAATTCCAGGGTGGTCTTAAATTCCTGGCATGAAATGATCTTGCTGCCTCAGCCTCCCTAAGAGCTAGGATTATAGGCATGAGCCACCATACCAGATCTACAATGTTTATTTCTAAGTGTAGAAATTATAGCCTTAGATTTATGTTTAAGAGTACTACTGAGGGCAGTGCCTGTGGCTCAGTGGGTAGGGCACTGGCCCCATATACCGAGGGTGGCAGCTTCGAGTCCGGCCCCAGCCAAAACTGCAACAACAACAACAACAACAACAACAACAAAAGCCAGGCATTGTGGTGGGCACCAAAGTCCCAGCTACTCGGCAGGCTGAGGCAAGAGAATTGCCTAAGCCCAAGAGCTGGAGGTTGCTGTGATATGTGATGCCACAGCACTCTACCAAAGGCGACAAAGTGAGACTCTGTCTCTAAAAAAAAAAAGAGTACTACTGAATTTTGCAACAAGGAAAAATATTTAAATATAAGCTTCTAAGCTAAGTTTAGTAAATACATGCAGTTTCAGATTTGTATTAACCAAGATATTTACTAGATGCTACCCTCTGGGGATAAATCCATGCTCATCTGATCTCTCCACACACTTTGCCAGCTGCAATATCTTCCCCATGAAGTATGACAGAGGTGAAGAGCTTGGGATTTAAATTCCAACAGGCAGAGTTCAAGTACCAACCATGGCACCCCTGGGCAAGTCACGTCTGATTCCAAGCCTTAGTTTACACATTTGTGAATGGGAGTAATGACAATAACATCAATTGTGGGGATTAAATGAGGAAAGGCATCATACGAATAGGCACTCAGTCACTGGTGGTTACTATTAACAAACCAGAGATATCTCTCCTATGAGCTCCTTGACACTTAACACTTTTTTTTTTTTTTTCCTGATTGTAAAAGGGACAAGCACATTATTAATGAAGACACTGTGGAAAATACAGTGAAAAATAAGAGGCTGTAGACTTTAGCTCTCGCCAAACTCTAACTATCCTCCTTTTTCAGAGAAACAGGATTTCAAAATTTAGGAGCGTAATGTATGTATTAATTTTGGGCAGGTCTCAATAAAAATGTCTTTTACATTGGCCTGGATTTGTAGTAACTTCTCCTGTACTAAAAGAAATGTTTGTTTAAATTTGGAGGAAAAAAAGAGCACTTGAACAACTACGAGAGGTTCTTCTGGAAGAAGAAAAAGGTATAAATCATTTCACAATACAGTAGAAATTACAAGAAATCCAAAGACTACTAATTGTTATGGTATTGAATAAGGGGAAGGCGGACAGGTCTCCTTCTGACAGGTTTGAGCAGTGACAGCTGGGGTGTGAAATACAGAGAAATAGGCACACGCAGGGAATGGTTTTAAACATTAATAACTTTTTTCAAAAGTCAGACAATAAATTGCAAGTGAGTAGAAAAGAAATCAACACTGATTAAAAATAAGATTTCAGGTAATGAAAAGAGCCTCCAAGGTCTGATGAATTTCCCTTGCACACTTCTGCCCTTCATGGTTCCTCAGAATGATCAAGTTCTCCATTCTCTGTATTGACACCTGATACTCCTTTCCCCAACAGCCCAAACTGGCAGGTTATCCACATTGCAGAAGCCAAATTATACTAAACTCCTTCTATGAACCTGTTACACAGCATATGAGTGTTTTAAACGCGAACCCAGATGTTTTAATCTACCAGGAACCATATCACATTCCTTCAGATTCATTCCCAAACACCAATTTAAGACGCATCTTGATAGGAAAGACATTGCTCCCTCTCTATCAGCTAGAAGAGAGTTTGGCTGACTCAGCTGCGTCCTGAATTGGGCGTGAAAAAAGAGGAAAGGAGAGCTGTTAACAGGTGGGTCTCACACGCTCTGAAAGAATTCTAAGCACTCGCGATTTAATCTTTCACTAAACTTTGTTTTGAAAACCGTTAAAAGTCAAGTGGCATTTCGGGATGGGGCCTAATTAAACTGTGCCATCTTGTACCACGTTCTCCGGGGCACCTGCGAGGTGCTGGCTGGGAGCATCAGAGCGGCCACAGGAGTCCCCTTGCTGACTGGTGTCCCAGTCCTTTGTCCTGACTTTGGGAGTTGGGGAAACGGAGGCGCGCAGAGCCAGCCCGCTTGCATTTTCATAAATGAATCCTGGCGACCCGAAGTGAGATTATAAACCCCTAGAGTGCAGGAGAGGGGACAGAGGAGAATTTGGACAAAAGAGATTTAAATCTGCCACCTGGTGACCAGGCCCCAACTGAGCTGCGTTGACATTCCCCCTATTCCTGAGCCCGAGACTGTAGCGCGGCTCAGCGCTCCCTCGGCGTCCGCAGTCCCCCACTGCGCCCCAGGGCCACGCAGCGGCCGGCGACAGAGCCGCAGGAGCTCAGGGCCGCGCAGCCACACGCCTGGGCCTCCGGGCCCGCCCCGCCTCTGCTGCCCCCTGCCGGTTGCCCGCGCCGGGACTCGAGCTCTCCTCCCGGCGGCGACCGCAACTTGAGCCCGGGGCGCGGTCGTTACCTTTTGGGGACATCAAAGGCCCGGTAGGCGGCAGGGCGCGGCGGCCCGGAGCTCTTGGTTTTCCCGTAGCGGATCAGGTCCTGGAAGAGCGCACAGCTCGGGAGCAGGCCGGATGGCAGGAGCTGCAGCAGCAGGGTCAGCAGGAAGGCGGCGGCCAGCACGAGCCACAGCGTGGGCAGCGGGTTCAGCGCCGAGAGCTCGGCCCCCACCCAGGGAGCCATGGCCCGCGCGCCCGCCGTCCGCGCTGCCAGCGCCGCCGCCACTCGCCGGCCGCGGCCCGGGCTCAGCCCGGCGGGAGGGACGTCGGTGACGCGGAGGGGGGCGGGGACGCGCCGGCCCCGCCTGTGACTCGCGGGCGGCGCGCGCTTCTCGGCGCCGGGACACGCCGGCGGTGACTGGTCGCTCGCAGGCCCTAAACTGATCCGGGGATGCCAGCTAGAATGCCAGAATACGTTTCAATCCAAACAAAAAAGCAAAACAAACAAGGTCACGTGCCTGCAAGGCTTCCAATGGAAAAATGGAAACCCCCCAAACTGTCCCCTTTACTGTGTTTAGCTAAATTATGGTACACGAACTTGTTAGAATATCGTGCGGTCCTTACCGTGATGATTGTGAAGACGGCAGAAACACTGAAACTGTATGTTGAGTGAAAAAAAGACCGATTATAAAATACATAGCTAAGATCGCAAACAACTGTACGGACAAAGAAGCCAGGTCACACGATAAAATGTATTAGGAAGTTGGAAATATGTGTAATGTAAACGTGTAAAGTAGAAATCAGCACATAATAGAAAAAGTATGGTGGCAAAAGTTGTGTTTACAAAACAGTCCTTTTCCGTGAGAGTTCCAAATCTGGAAACAAAGTTTTTAACTCTATCAACTGTTTCTTCTGATAGATACCGCCTTGTGGTGACAGTGCTATTTCTTGACTCATCAATTTTATTTATTTATTTAGACTCATCAGTTTTCAACATACTGTTTTTATTTTCTGTAAATGAAAATTTAGCTCTTTTAGGTACTTAAAAAAGTACTTTAAGATGCTAATTCTAAAAAATGTTGTATGCCTGCTGTTTTGGACACTTAGGACAGGGGGAATTACAAGACAACTGTCCCTGCCTATTTGGAGCTTCATGTACTTGAGATTGGGTGGTGGGCGAGGGTAGAAGAGGGGAGAGGTGGCTAACCTATCACCCTAACCCCAATGAGATGCTTTATTTGTATATGTGTTGAATAAGCCTTAGGGAACTGGATGGGAGGGTTGGTGGGATTTTGGATTGTTTTTAGGGCTTTACTTGTTTGGCAACGATGTCTAAGGTTTGACAATCCTTTTACAGCCAGGTGATCAAGGATGGTCAAATCGGCATTCCAACTAGGACAATAAGGCCTTTCTTTATGTGTGGCCCAGGGTCTACTATGCAGGAGTCATCCCTTCCTGGTTTCTTTATTGCTGTTAGAAATGCAACTGGCCTTTCTGGAACATCTTTCAGAGAAGCTGCTTGTAAGTGTAAGGTTTTCTTATAGTTTTTTGCCCTCAGGAGGATTGAATAAAAGATAGGTGTGTGCACGTGTGTATACATGTATATATTAGAAACAGGCAAGACTGAGGCTGTAGAGAAAAGTTATTCCATATTTTTTGGTTGGGATTTAATCAAGGTACACAGTTCCTATTCAGAGATGTGTCCTGTAGTGGGCAGTGGCTTAACAGAAAGCCATAATTCAAACCCTAGCAGAGGTCCTCAAACTTTTTAAACAGGAGGCCAGTTCACTGTCCCTCAGACCGTCGGAGGGCCGGACTATAGTTAAAAAAACAAACTATGAACAAATTCCTATGCACACTGAACATATCTTATTTTGAAGTAAAAAAACAAAATGGGAACAAATATTAATACAATTACATTGCCGCATGTAGTCCGCAGGCCATAGTTGGAGGACCCCTGCGCCCAGAGAGTATTTGTAAATGTATAAATCCTTACCAGAGTAAGTTAGTTCAAAACTGGGAAACCAGGCAAAAGTCTGCTAGCAAGATCAATGGTAATACAATCAGTTAGCATTTTTGTCTTTATTGTGGTGGGCACCTATAGTTTCCAGCTACTCGGGAGGCTCAGGCGATTGTATAGGTTCAACAAGCCACTGGCCTTGCCTGTAGTAAATAGCAACACTATTCATTTTTCCAGTTGCTCAGGCCAAAAACCTTGAACTCAACCTTTCTTTTCCAGGCTAAATAAAATGTGTCAGCAAATTCTGTTGGCTCCACCTTTAAATATGAATCCAAATTTAATCATCCTTAGAGTCAATGCGTTACTGAAGTCCCTAGATATCTCAATAAATCAGAGAAAGACTCACGCCTGTAATCCCAGCACTCTGGGAGGCCAAGGCCGATGGATTGCCTGAATGTGAGAGTTCAAGACCAGCCTGAGCAAGAGCAAGACCCTGTCTCTAAAAACTAGCAGGGTGTTGTGGTTGGGACCTATAGTTTCCAGCTACTTGGGAGGCTCAGGTGATAGGATAGCTTGAGTTCAAGAGTTTTAGGTTGCTGTGGGCTATGATGCCACGGCACTCTACTGAGGGCAACAAAGTAAGACTCTGTCTCAAATTAAAAAAACAAACAAACAAACAAAAAAACAAAACAAACAAACAAAAAAAAAACCAGGAAAAAAAAAGTATAAAGGAGACTACTGTAATTATTTGAAGATAATATGGAACTCCAATAATAGGAACTCTGAAAGAACATATAGATAACCTATCAGAGCTAAAAGAGTTTGGTGATGTTGCTGGAAATAGAAATCAGTTTCTAAAGGCTGATTATTTCTATTTCCTGTCAACAAAGGGAAAATTGTATGTTTTTATTTTCTGGCAACAGACAGTAAATTGTATGTTTCAAAGATACAGTTTATAATAGCATAAAATATTATGCATCTAGGCATCAATGTAATGACATCTATGTAAGACATGTTCAAAAAAATAACAAAATATTACTGATATGAAAGAAAATGTATTTAACAGGAGAAATACACTAAGTTTAAAAATCAGAAAACTCCATGGGGTTAGGATGACAATTTTCCCTACACTGATTTATGAAACAAATATAACCTCAATCAAACCCTAACTTTTTGTGGAACAAACCAAGCTGATTCTAACATTTATATGGAACTGAGAAGGTTAAAGGTGACCAAGGTACTCTTGAAGATGAGGAAATGGGGAGACTTGTTTTAATTGTTAATACAGAGTACGCTAGTCGTGTCAGACTGATATAGGAAGCAGGGACAGGGAAATGGACAAGGGAACATGGTGGAGAATCCAGAGAAAGACCCCATGTTATAAACACCTGATCTGTGACTGAGATTGCATAATGTCTGGATAGCAGAGGAAACAAATGAGTACTTTTTCTTCTTTTTTTCTTTTTTTTTCTCACCTTGGGTAGAGTGCCATAGTGTCATAGCTCACAGCAACCTCTAACTTTTGTGCTCAAACAGTCCTGTTGCCTCAGCCTCCTGAGTAGCTGGAACTACAGGCACTCACCACCACGCCCGGATAGTTTTTGTATTTTTAGTAGAGATGGGGTCTTGCTCTTGCTCAAGCTGGTCTCAAACTCCTGAGCTCTAGGGATCCTATAGCCTTGGCCTCTCAGAGTGCTAGGATTATAGGCGTGAGCCACTGTTCCTGGCCATGATGAACTTTAAAATAAATGGACCAGGACAAATGAATAAACTCTGAGAACCAGAGATAGGGACAGAGACAAAGAGAGACAGAGTTAGAGATAGAAATAGGATCCCTTCCTCACTCTGTTCATAAAAATCAATTCTAGGCAGATTAAAGACCTAATGTGAAAGGTAAAGTGGAATTTTTTAGACAGTAATACGGGAGACTATTTTCATGATCATGTGGGAAGGAGAGTTTTCTTATTAAAGGTATCCAAAGTTACCCAGATATTTACCTGGGGGTAAATATCAATGCAGTCTACAACATTAAGATTAAAATCTCCTCCTGATCAAAAGATACCACAGAGTGAGATATAAGGCACGGAGGATGAAAAGGTAATTGTTAGGCATATATAAACAATAAAGGGTTAGTATTCTGCTACTTTAGAAAATACAGGCAGATGACTCCGTAGAAAATGGGCAAAATACTTCAGTAGGCACTTCCTCCAAGACATATTTCTATTACAAATAATAGACAATAAAGGCGATGCCTGTGGCTCAAAGGAGTAGGGCTCCAGCCCCATATGCCGGAGGTGGCAGGTTCAAACCCAGCCCAGGCCAAAAACTGCAAAAAATAAATAAATGAATAAATAAATAAATAAATAAATAAGAAAAAGTAGAATGAAGAGGTGGACACCTTGAGGCGTGATTCACAATCCAATCAAATTGAACCCTGGGAATACCTCATAGCATGATCCAGTCTGATACACCTCCTGGCATTAACTCACTACAAAGGCCAATTAGATCACACTTCATTACCCTCTGCCTGGGGAACTCATCCAGCCCAGGGAGACAGAATTGAGCCAGACTTCCTGAATCCTTGCTGGACAGCCTTGTAGCAAACTTTTCTTTCTACCAAAATCTGCTTTGGTGATTACCTTCCTTTTGTGTGTGGACAAATGAATCCAGTTTGGTTTGGCAACACCTTTCAATCTGGAGGGCCTTTATTTATTTATTTTAAATGTATGTACCAACTGAAATTTCTAGCACAATGTTGAATAGAAGTGGTGAGAGCAGACTTCTTGCCTTGTTTCTGATTTATTTTATTATTTTATTTTTTATTAAATGATAAACACATAGATCATGTATACATTAATGCATTTATGGGGTATAGTGTGCTAATTTCATTTGGATTTAGGAATGCTTACATCACACTGGTTAATATATACCTTATCTTATTTAATTAATTATTTTGTTAAGACATTTATACTATATACTAATAGATCTGACATGTACCCTTGCATTATGCACCATAGGTGTGATCCACCATTCACCCTCCCTCCATCTTACCCCCTCTTTCATCCCCTCTCCTTCATCTTGGGCCATAGTTGTGATCTATTCTTCATATGAAAGTGTGAGTGATTGTAAATTGGTTTCATTATAGTACTGAGTACACTGGATATTTTTTTGTCCATTCTTGAGATACTTTACTAAGTAGGATATATTCCAGCTCCATTCATGTAAACATAAAAGAGGTAAAGCCTCCCTCTTTTTTAAGGCTGCATAATATTCCATGGTATACATATACCACAATTTATTAATCCATTCATGGGTCAGTTGGCACTTGGGCTTCTTCCATGACTTGGCTATTATTAATTGAGCTGCAAT
This sequence comes from Loris lydekkerianus, assembly GCA_963574355.1. NCBI lineage: Eukaryota > Metazoa > Chordata > Mammalia > Primates > Lorisidae > Loris > Loris lydekkerianus. The sequence goes on from CAUYPK010065029.1 coordinate 12,053, forward strand.
GAACAATCTGGTGCAAATATCTTTGTTATAAAGTGATTTTTTTTTGAGACAGAGTCTCACTTTGTTGCCCTCCATAGAGTGCTGTGGCATCACAGTTCACAGCAACCTCCAGCTCTTGGGCTTAGGTGATTCTCTTGCCTCAGCCTCCCGAGCATCTGGAACTACAGGTACCTGCCACAATTTTTTGTGACAGTTTGGCTGGGGCTGGGTTTGAACCCACCACCCTTGGTATATGGGGCCAGCGTCCTACTCACTGAGCCACAGGCGCCACCCATAAAGTGATTTTTGGTTTTTTGGATATACAACTAGTAGAGAAATTGGAGGATCAAATGGCAGGTCTACTTTTAGATCCCTGAGTATTTTCCATACTTCTTTCCAAAAGGGATGTATTAGTTTTCACTTCCACTAGCAGTGCAGAAGTGTTCCCTTTTCTCCACATCCACACCAACATCTGTAGTTTTGGGATTTTGTTATGTGAGCCACTCTTACTGGAGTTAGATGATATCTTAAAGTGGTTTTGATTTGCATTTCTCTGGTGATTAAAGATGATGAGCATTTTTTCCTATGTCTGTAGGCCATGCGCCTTTCTTCTTCAGAGAAGCTTCTGTTCAAGTCCCTTGCCCACAATGAAATGGGATTGCTTTTTTTCTTATTAATAAGATTGAGTTCTTCGTGGATTCTGGTTATCAAACCTTTGTCAGAAGCATAACCTGCAAATATCCTCTCCCATTCTGAGGGCTGTCTGCTTGCTTTACTTGTGTTCTTGGCTGTGCAGAAGCTTTTTAGTTTGATCAGATCCCAGTAATGTATTTTTGGTGTTGCTTCAATTGCCTGGGGGGGGGAGAAGGGGTTCCTTCTAATAAAGTATTCTCCCAGGCCAACTTCTTCAAGTGTTTCTCCTGCACTCTCTCCAAGAATCTTTATAGTTTCATGTCTTAAGTTTAAATCTTTTATCCAGTGAGAGTCAATTTTTGTTAAGGTTGAAAGGTGTGGGTCCAGCTTCAGTCTTCTAGAAGTTGCCAGCCAGTTCACCCAGCACCATTTGTTAAATAGGGAATCTTTCCCCCAGTTTATATTTTTGATAGGCTTATCAAAGATCAAATGATGATAAGTGTCTGGGTTCCTCTCTTGGTTCTCAATTCTGTTTCATACATCTACCTCTCTATTTTTGTGCCAATACCATGCTGTTTTGATCACTATAGATTTACAGTAGAGTTTGAAGTCTGGTAGCGTGATTCCTACTCATTTGTTTTTATTTCTGAGTATGTCTTGGCTATTTGAGATTTTTTTCTGGTTCCATATAAAATGAAGTATGATTTTTTTTCCAGATCTTTAAAGTGTGGTGGTGCTTTGATAGGGAGTGCATTAAATTTGTAAATTGCTTTGGGTAATATGGACATTTCAACAATGTTGATTTTTCCCAGCCATAAGCATGGTATGTTTTTCCGTTTGTTAACATCTTCAGCTATTCCTTTTCTCAGAGTTTCATAATTCTCTTTATAGAGATCTTTCATGTTCTTTGTTAGGTAAATTCCCAAATATTTCATCTTCTTTGGCACAATTGTAAAGTGAATAGAGCCCTTGACTTTTTTTTCAACTTGACTATTCTTGGTCTATTTAAAAGCTACTGATTTGTGAGTATTGATTTTATATCCTGAGATGCTACTGCATTCCTTGATCATTTCTGAGAGTTTTGTGGTTGAGTCCTTGGGGGTTTTCCAGGTATAAAATCAGATTATCTGAGAAGAATAAAAGTTTAATGTCCCATGACCCTATGTGGATATCCTTGATCACCTTTTCTTGCCTAATTGCAATGGATGAGACTTCCATTACAATATTAAAAAGCAGTGGAAACACTGGATAACCTTGGCTGGTTACTGATCTAAGTGGAAATGTTTTCAATTTTACTCTATTCAATATGATATTGGCTGTGGGTTTGCTGGAGATGGCCTCTATCAGTTTAAAAAAAGTCTCTTCTATACCTATTTTCTTAAGTGTTCTGATTATGAAAGGATGCTGGATATTGTCAAAAGCTTTTTCTGCATCTATTGAGAGAATCATATGGTCTTAGTTTTTTAGTTTGTTTATGTGATGTATTATATTTATAGATATACGTATATTGAACCGACGTTGAGACCCTGGGATATAACCCACTTGGTCATCGTGTATAATTTGTTTGATGTGTTGCTGGATTCTGTTTGCTAGGATCTTATTGAATATTTTTGCATCTATGTTCATTAATGATATTGGTCTATAGTTTTCTTTTCTTGTTGGGTCTTTTCCTGGTTTGGGGATCAGGGTGATATTTGTTTCATAGAATGTGTTGGGAAGTATTCCTTCTTTTTCGATGTTTTGGAAAAGGATAAGTAATATAGGTACTAGTTCCACTTTAAAGATTTGGTAGAATTCTGATGTGAAACTATCTGGTCCTGGACTCTTCTTTTTTGGGAGATTTTGTATGGTTGATTCTATTTCAGTACTTGATACAGGTCTGTTCAGCATTTCCAATTCTTCCTGATTAAGTCTAGAAAGTTGGTGTGCTTCCAAGTATTGATCAATTTCTTTCAGGTTTTCATATTTCTGAGAATAAAGTTTTTTTGTAGTACTCATTAAGGATTTTTTGAATTTCTGAGGTATCTGTTATTTCACCTTTGTCATTTCTGATTGATGGTATTAGGGACTTTGATTTTCTATTTTTGGTTAGGTTGACCAAATGTTTATCAATTTTGTTGAATTTTTCAAAAACCAACTTTTTGATTCAGTGATCTTTTGAATAATTCTTTTGTTTTCAATTTATTTAATTCTGCTCTAATTTTAGTTATCTCTTTTCTTTTTCTGGGCTTGGGGTTGGAATGTTCTTCCTTTTCCAATTGCTTAAGATGTCCCGTTAAGTTATTGACTTCCCCTCTTTCCATTCTCTTGAGGAAGGCTTGCAACACTACAAATTTTCTCGTAGGACTACCTTTGCAGTATCCCACAGGTTCTGATAATTCATGTCTTCATTATTGGTTTGTTCCAAAAAATTGGCAATTTCCTTCTTTTAAAAAATTTGTTTTTTTTATTAATTTTAAATCATAGGTGTGTACATTAATGTGATCATGGGGCACCATATACAGGTTTTATACATCGTTTGACACATTTTCATCACACTGGTTAATATAGCCTTCCTGGCATTTTCTTAGTTATTGTGTTAAGACAGCTATATTCTACATTTACTAAGTTTCACATGTACCCTTGTAAGATGCACTGCAGATGTAATCCCACCTATCACCCTCCCTCGGCCCATCCTCCCCCTTTCCTCCCCTCCCTCTCCCTAGTCCCCATATTCTTAGGTTATAACTGGGTGATAGCTTTCATAACTATCTTGCCAAACTATCTTGCCAAAACTAACTAAGCCAAAATTATGATACCAAATTATCTATCATACCAAAATATGATAGATAACTTGGTGAAAGCCAAGTTATCTATCATACCAAATTATCTATCATACCAAAATTCTCATACCAATTATTTATCATACCAAAATATGATAGATAACTTGGTGAAAGCCAAAAATTAGTTTCATAGTTGGGGCTGAGTACATTTGATACTTTTTCTTCCATTCTTGAGATACTTTAGTAAGAAGAATATGTTCCAGCTCCATCCATGTAAACATGAACGAGGTGGCAATTTCCTTCTTAATCTCTTCTATCACCCAGCTATCATTTAGCATAAAGGTATTTAGTTTCCATGTCTTTGTATGAGTATGAAGATACCTGTTATTAGTGAGTTCAACTTTTATTGCATGAGAAAATACAAGGAATAGTTTCTATACTTTTAAATTTGCTGATGTTAGACTTGTGACCTAAGATGTAATCAATTTTGGAGGATATTCAATAGGCTGATGAGAAGAATGTGTATTCTGTTTTGTTAGGATAAAATGTTCTGTAGATGTCTGTTAAATTCAGTTGTTGTATGGTGAACTTGTTTCTGATTTTAAGGGAAAAGTAGAATAAATAAAAATAGGTATCTGGATACATAAGTAAAAATGAACTTTAAAGACAAAACACACAGAAAATTCTAAATACAGCTGAAGAAAAAGGACAAATTACCTAGACAAGCAACAGACAGATTAATGAAAGCAATAACAGAAACCAGATACCAACAGACAAATACTTCTTTCTTTCTTTTTTTATTGTTGGGGATTCATTGAGGGTACAAGAAGCCAGGTTACACTGATTGCGTTTGTTAGGTAAAGTCCCTTTTACAATTGTGTCTTGCCCCCAAAAGGAGTGGCACACACCCAGGCCCCATCCCCCTCCTTCCTTCCCACTGTGTCCTTAATTGTCATTAATTGTCCTCATATAGAATTCATGCTTCTCCATTCTTGTGATGGTTTACTAAGAATAATGTCTTCCACTTCCATCCAGGTTAATACAACAGCTGTAAAGTCTCCATTTTTTTAATGGCTGAGTAGTATTCCATGGTGTACATATGCCACAGCTTGTTAATCCATTCCTGGGTTGGTGGGGATTTAGGTTGTTTCCACATTTTGGCGATTGTAAATTGAGCTGCAATAAACAGTCTAGTGCAAGTGTCCTTATGATAAATTTTTTCCTTCTGGGTAGATGCCCAGTAATGGGATTGCAGAATCAAACGGGAGGTCTAGCTTGAGTTCTTTGAAGTTTCTCCATACTTCCTTCCAAAAATGTTGTACTAGTTTGCAGTCCCACCAACAGTGTAAAAGTGTTCCCTTCTCTCCACATCCACGCCACCATCTGCAGTTTTGAGATTTTGTGATGTGGGCCATTCTTCCTGGGGTTAGATGGTATCTCAGGGTGGTTTTGATTTGCATTTCTCTAATAAATGGGGATTATGAGCATTTTTTCATATGTTTATTAGCCATCTATTTGTCTTCTTCAGAAAAAGTTTTATTCATGTCTCTTGCCCATTGGTATATGGGATTGTTGGCTATTTTCATGCAGATTAATTTGAGTTCTCTATAGAACCTAGTTATTAAGGTTTTATTTATTTATTTATTTTTATTATTTTTATTTTTATTGTTAAATCATAGCTGTGTACATTAGTACAATCGCCTGTACCCATTCTAACATGCACCATAGATGTGGCCCCACCCATTACCCTCCTTTCACCAAAACCTCCCCCCTCCCTTCCCCTTCCTTGGCCCTTTCCCCATAGTCTTGTGCTATAGTTGGGTTATAGCCTTCATGTGAAAGCTATAGTTTAGCTTCATAGTAGGGCTGAGTACATTGGATACTTTTTCTTCCATTC